>CM049835.1:21352725-21417725 GCA_027422435.1 Schizopygopsis pylzovi | reverse complement strand
GTAACTACAGCCATAAAGATTGGCACAAACACCCTTTAGAAGCTCTGCATGTAGAGTTCTGCAGAAGCATCCTTCACGTGCACAGAAACACACCCAATAACGCCTGCAGAGCGGAGTTAGGCCGTCTACCCCTAAACCTAGTCATTAAAAAAAGAGTGTTAAAGTTCTGGATCCACTTAAACTCTAGTTCTGAAGACTCTCTTCATTTTAAGGCAGTAAAAACACAATTAATGAGTGCCCAAAAAAGTAATCTTTGTGTAATGGTGTCAGATCTGACTAACAAAGCATTCAATATCACCAACCCTGAAAAACCTGGAAGAATCAAAGAAATTATGAATGAAGAGAAGGAGACATACATACAGCATTGGAAAAAACAAACCAAAGACCAAAGTCGTCTCCAATGTTATCTGAAAATTAACAGAGAGTACAGTCTGGCTGATTATCTGGTCTCAGTCAGGAATATAACTCATAGACATTTACTGACGAAATACAGACTGAGTGACCACCAGCTGGCCATAGAAAGAGGACGACATAAAAAGACCTGGTTACCTAAAGAAGAGCGAATCTGTAACGAATGTAGATCTGGATCAGTTGAGACGGAGGAACACTTCCTCCTCCACTGTGACAAATACATGTCCTTAAGAGACGCGCTATACAGTCAAATACAGCAGATTATTCCTGAGTTCCAGTCACTCCAGGAACATGAGAAATTAAAAATATTACTTGCTGAAGGACCTGCTTCCTCTATGGTAGCACTTCATATTTATAAATGCCACAAACTAAGAAGTAAAGAGTGAACATCTGCATTAGTAGTACCATTAATGTATATATAAATATATTTATGGATGTATTTTACATGTATTTTGTTTTGTTTTGTTTATTTATGGATGTATATTATATATATTTTTGTTTAGATTTTTATTCTGATATGTACAATGCTTTGGCAATATGTACCTATGTACGTCATGCTAATAAAGCAATATGAATTGAATTGAATTGAATTGAGAGAGAGAGAGGGAGAGAGGGAGGGAGAGAGGGAGAGAGAGAGAGAGAGAGAGAGAGAGAGAGAGAGAGAGAGAGAGAGAGAGGGAGAGAGGGAGGAGAGAGAGAGAGAGAGAGAGAGAGAGAGAGAGAGAGAGAGAGAGAGAGAGAGAGGGAGAGAGGGAGGGAGGGAGAGAGAGAGAGAGAGAGAGAGAGAGAGAGAGAGAGAGGGAGAGAGAGAGAGGGAGGGAGAGAGAGAGAGGGAGAGGGAGGAGAGAGAGAGAGAGAGAGAGGAGAGAGAGGAGAGGAGAGAGAGAGAGAGAGAGAGAGAGAGAGAGAGAGTGAGTGAGAGAGAGAGAGAGAGAGAGAGAGAGAGAGAGAGAGAGAGAGAGAGAGAGAGAGGGGTTAATCTGCTATGTTGCTGTGTTGTACAGGTTACTTTAGTCAGATCTCCACGCTGGCTGACGTTCAGGAGAACGTGATGCGGTATTTGCACGTGATGAGCAGACCTAAAGTTATCGACCATGAACATGACACAGTGTGGACCGAAGCCTATGTGGACAGCGCAGTAAGTATAAATAATCACGCCGTGTTGTGTGTGTACAGCATCCGTATCCCTTACAGAAACGTACAATGTGAACCATAGTTTCTGCAAAAATACGATTGTTACTAAAATAAGATACCACACTTTTAGTTATAAATCACCACAGTTATCAAAAATAAATAAACAAAATGACAGAGAAGAAACTTCTTACACTGAATTATTATTTTATTACTTATTTACAATTCAACAACAACTGTAGTAACTATGGTATTTTAGCAGAAATCAATGCCATTATGGTACATTTTTGTAAAGGGTTTGTCTAAAACATCCAAAGTATTTTCTCTACAAAGTCTACGTGTTTTCTACAGTCATTCACCTTCATAAAATGCAACTCAGTCCTCATTAGTAGCTCCGTTAACTCCCTGAAGGTCTCATCAAGACACTTCCATTCAGTGAGCACTACGAGAAGCAGATCAGGTCACACACCGTGCAGTGTCTCTCTTGTATGTGTGTAGACGTGAGCACATGTCAATGACACGTATTATTTTTCTCCCTGTGTCCCTATAGCTCGCACAGGCGCACAAGGTAACAGTCGTAACCGGTGTCTCTGTGGCTCTGTTCCCAAACCTAGCGAGCTGCCTACGGAGGCAGCATTTTAAGGGCGCACACAACATGAAAGCTGTTCCTCCTAAGATGACTAATAACAGCCACATTTTGATGAAAGCACATAGTGAACCAGGAAATCCCAGAATGCACTGCAACAAGTTTAAAGGGGGATTAACAGATTGTAGATAGACTTTCAGAAAAACAAGGTACAAGAGGTGTCACTGGGGTGGTGCTCTTTTATAAGGTACAGCTTTTTGCCTTATTTACCCCTGAAAGGTTCATATTAGTACCTTTAATGTAGTTTAATATGGTTTAAAATGTAATTTATTCCTGTAATGCAAAGCTACATTTTCATTTTAATATGCTACTTTGCTGCTGAATAAACATTTATTATTTATTATCAGTGATTAATTGTTTAATTGTAATTTTTTGCTTACTTAATATTTTTATGGAAATCTAATACACTACCATTCCAAAGATGTCTGTTGTAAGCAACAACAAAAAAACTAAGAAAACTTTTAGTCAACAAGTTCACTTTAAATTATTAATAATAATAAAAAAAAATTATTGTACACTTTCTATTCAGCAAATATTTTATTAATAAACTAGTTTTTTAACATTGATAATAATAATAATAAGCATTATTAATAAACAAACATAACCAGTAATACTAATAAATGAGCAGCAAATCTGAAGGATCCTGTGACATGTGATAATGTAATACTATTTCACAATATTACTGTTTTACCGTGCATAAGAGCATAAGAGACTTATTTCAAAAACATAAAAACATAATTTTCATAATCAATCATACTCAATATTAGTACAAAAACGTTATATTTTATTAGTTTTGAAAGAGTACTGACTCAGTGACAGCTCAGCTTACTTCTGAGTGTATAAATTGTATGAATATAGTTAATTCACTACTGAAAAATATAACTAAAATAGTTATGTGATTAAAATGTGATTATTTTACCCAATAACTGTTGTATATTTATGCTTATTAGAGGTCTGTACTTACGCTTTTTAGCACTGCTTGTATGACATACGACACAGAATGTTCTAAATCGTTCACCTAGTTAGAATGCTGCCTATGTAGACTGTAGACAGCAAGGCTGCTGACTAGGTTTTGGAACAGAGCCTGTTTGTGTCCATTCTGTCACTGGTGTCTTGCAGCATTTCCTCATTGTAATTTGCTTTCAGTATTCCGTTTCTGGAATCTGAAACGTTTTATTAGTTCTTGAACGTGGATGTGGTGCAAAGTGCTACAGGGAAGCTCAGAAAGCAGGCAGAGAGAGAAAATAAAAGCCAGAGAGGGTGAGATGTGGTCAGAGATAGGGTTTGGCTTCACTCTGCTGGGTATGTCGAGAACTACAACACCGACCGCTGTGCCATTCCATTTCTGATAAGAGCGACTCATACAAACACACACACAAATGCAAGTGTTCGCACCCACCCGATGTCTTTGACACCCTCCTCTCTTATACACACACACACACACACACAGGCATAGGCGTAGGGTGTTGGGAATTGTTCTCCGGAGTGTGTGTTGCTGTATCTTGGCCACTGAGACACCCCATTCATCATTTTGTGGATCATTGGCTTTTATCTCCTAAAGCTGTAATAAAACTGACATTGGAGCAGGGGGGCTGAGAGAGGCAGAGATTGGGAGAAAGAGAGAAGGAAAGAGGGGGGAAGGAGAGGAACGGGGGAGCACAAGGTTAATTCACTGATTTCAATTTGGCTCCTGCAGGATACACCTCTAGTGTTCTGCACGAAGCCCAGACTGAACAGATGTTGGACCAAACTCAAACTGAGGTTGAGTTTCTTTGAGCCCTCAAATGTGAGACAGAATAAGAGAGACTTTAAATCACTCTTCAGTGGGATTGGAGGAGATTTTTGCTGTTGTTTTAGAAACAAAACTGCCAATCTGACATTGGAACACAGCCAATGATGCTTATTGCTACACACTGAAAACACGATTTAAAGGGACAGTTCACCAAATTGTTCACAGCATTCATTTTCTGATTATGTTCCAACTGTATATGTACACACACACACACACACACACACACACACACACACACACACACACTTACTTTAGTCTTTTCAGACTTAATATAGGACACAAGCCATGTGGACCACTTTTATAATATTTTAATGCTGTTGTTTCATTGTATTTTATTGTTACCCTAAAAATAGATAGATAGATAGATAGATAGATAGATAGATAGATAGATAGATAGATAGATAGATAGATAGATAGATAGATAGATAGATAGATAGATAGATAGATAGATAGATAGATAGAAAGAAATCTCACAGGTTTTGGAATGACATGAGGAAAATATGACAGAATTGCAATTTTTGACAATTTAACATTTTTTATTTATTTATTGCCAAACACCTTAGTTGTTTGGAATTTGCTTTGGTGAGCTCATCAACAATAATAACAAACATTAAAATACAAACATAAACATAAATACATACACGGCTATATATGTCCCATCAATTATAAGGAGTGAATACAGATGCATAGACACCAGAGGAATTAAGAGCGTGAACAATCCTACAATAAGTGCTGTTCAGAAACCGTGTGGACTTAGTTTTAATTGCTCTAAGGCGTCTGCCTGAAGGAAGAGGCGTAAAGAGGTGTCTGGCTGGATGTAAAGGATCTTTCAGTATTTTTAAGCCTTTTTTTAAGATAATTGTTTTGGTTTGGTAATTATTTACTGGAATGGCATTTTCACTACATTTCTTTTTGTTTTCTTTCTGTTTTCCTCTTTTACAAACACAAACAACCGCATTCACGAATCCTCTCAAGGGTCACTGTAAAACATGCATAATGGACACACACACATACGGGTGAGGTGAGGGAATAGCAGACCTAGTTTCAGTGTGCTCATGCGTTAAATCATATCAGCCCTCATCGTGCCCACAGCTGAGCTTACAGTTCAGCTACAGAGATGAACCATATTCACCAGATCACCCTTCACTTGTCTACACCTCGCACGGCCATTAATCAAAACATTGGTTTGAATATTTCATGTCGCAGCAACTTCCTTGATCTGAAGGCCGGTAGAACAACACAGTGTGAGCATATGAACCGGCCCTGACGATTAATGTCCATCCAAAGTCTTTATCATGTGTGTGTTTTCTCAGATATTCATGTGAATTTAAATCTGAAAGTCTTCTGTTGATCTGTCAGCAGCTTGGAAAGAATAAAGACCCAAACCCGATTACCACAGTCGCCATGCCTGTGTTTAGCACCAAGAATGAAACGGTGAGGAGTGTGTGTGTGTCAGAACTAAACACAGAAAAAAACCACATGTTTTGGATAGATACACACAGTATTAGTATTAAAGTATATTCGAAAACGTATATGTTTAAGTCTCCGTGTGAAACTATAATAACAATATTCATATTATTAATATTAATACTAGTTTTATTTCTACAGTTTGATATTATTAATTCATCTTAATTAAATATGACTATCAATATTAATGTTGATTCTAAAATGTGTATTCTACTAAGTTTTCATGTGGAACTATAATAACAACTGTAATAATATATTTTACAGAGTTTTCATTTAAAACTATAATAATGTTCAAATTATTAATATCAATATTAATACACATTTTAATGTTAATTTTGATATTAAGTTAATATGACTATCAATATGAATGTATATTCTAAAATGCATATTCTAAAATATGTAACTATAAAAACAATATATTAATTAATAATTAAATAACTGTCAATATTAATGTAAATTAATTGTATATGAAATATTAATAGTTATGTTTTTCCATATGGAACTATAAATAATAATACAAAATATAGGAATATTATTAATAACAATATTAATATAATTGTAATATTAATATTTAAATTAAATCGAATTAAACATAACAGTCAATGTTAATGTGTATTGTAAAACATGTGTTCTAAAAAGTTTCCATATGGAACTATAATAAAATTTTTAATATTATTAATCTTAATTGTATTATTATTAGATTTGATATTATTATTACTAATAATTATATTAGTAATATAATTCATGTGTATTTTAAAATGTATATTTTAGACTTGTTCTGTGAACTGAATCAACTGATTCACTTAAAAGATTTGACTCAAAAGAGTGGTTCATTCACAAAGCTGTACTTCTTTCATTGCTAGATTTCTTGTTGTCTCTTTCTTGCACATATCTATCTTATGACTTTTAAAGTACTACTTTTAGACGGGTTTTGTGTTTTTGAAGCATGAACATTTTATAATTGCATTGACATGTTTTTAAAAAATATTTTATTTAGTTTTATTTCTTAATCACACTTCTCAGAACACTCTCATTAATAGTACACTATAATACTGACAGTGTTTCACTTATATTTCATTCTTGATGAGTTTCAATGATAGTTAATATCCACCATATACAAATTCAAATGACTTGAAGTCAAATGATCTCCCCATCTGTTTTCAAACCTGTGAATGTGCACACTTTATAAATAGATACGCATACGTGTGAAAATAAAGTGATTTCACAGCACGTGTCCCTCCACAGAGAAACCAAGGCATCCTGCTAGGCGTCGCAGGCACTGACATCCCCATTCAGGAGTTAATGAAAACCATCCCGAAACACAAGGTAGGCTGTTACCACCAATAAATAGCCAGGATTCAAAAATCTATTTTAATCTGTTCGATTTTACACTCTCTGTATCTTAAAGCATGCAGGGGTGTTTTGATGCTGTTATTTTTAAAATTGTATCTTCTTTTCTCCAGCTAGGAATACATGGATATGCGTTTGCCATTACCAATAACGGATATATCCTGACACATCCCGACCTGAGGCCCCTGGTAAGGACTGATATCTTTTGAGCCTATTTCCAGCCTTATATTAGGATTATGATTTCAAACACCACCTATAATAGAGCTAAAATATGATACAATCAACTACATCCACACCCCAACAAGCTGGCTCAGGTAAAATCTACCCACACATGCAGTGTGTGCTTGTGAAAGCGCTGGTGGGACGCTGAAGTGCATCATGGGAGATGTAGTTTTTGTAATCCCAACCCTTTTCCTCTGATATATTGCATGCAGGAATAAAAGCCCATTCATGTGCCTGCCAGGGCTGATCAGAGCACTGAGGTAACTCACCCTTCACAGGGACACCCCTCACCCCGCTCTCAGTCACCACGCGTGACTGTACGTGTGTGTGTGCGTCTCTGTGTGTCGTGAACGTGTTGGTGTTCTCGTCGTAATGTGCTGCTGTGTATTAGTTTGTGTTTGCCTAGCGGTGGTGTGTATCAGTCAAGGCTTCTGAGTGTGTAAGAGTGTGTATTTACAGACCGCACTGACTCTGTGTTGCTCAACAGGGACAATGTCTTGAATGTGGTATATGCTAAAATCTGTATTATTGGTGTAAGTAGCATTGAACTGGACTAGTTTCAAGTGTGACACAAAGTAACATTCTTGTTCTACTTTAGAGATAGTTTAGGCTCTGTTCCAAACCTTAGTAAACTGAACATCTAGTCAAATTTTCTAGGCATTATAGGCACACTCTAAATATGAAAGCTGTTTCAAACAATAGGCAGCATTATGCTGGATATTAACAGTATTGGATATTATCCCCCGGTTTCACAGACAAGGCTTAAGCTAGTCCCAGACTAAAATGCAGGTTTGATCCATCTCAACTGAAAATATCTTGCTTTGACATATCTTAAAATAGGTCAGTGTAATTGTTCTGTATCACGATGCACACCTTAATGTTTTCTTCCAAGGCATTTTTGTAAAAGTTGCTTAAATATCTTAATTTAACTAAGGCATTATCCTGGCTTAACTTAAGCCCTGTTTGTGAAACCGGGCCTAAATGTGGTATATATCCTTCATGGATATCCCAGAATGCATTGAAATTTTACATGAATGTATATAAAGAATATTTTTTATTCACTGAAAAGTATATAAAATTAGAAAAAAATAGGTAAATTTGATTAAAAATTGAAATATTTAGCTGATATTTATGTTCTTTGCAATTTTGTTAATGTTAACTAAAACTAAAACTATTATAATATATATATATATATATGGTTGCAAACCCATGCTCATTACAATGCACCATTCTCATTGAATAAAAAAAAAGTTATATTAAAGAAAATGTATATATATATATAAAATAAAATAAAAATAATAGGTGAAAAACTTAAAACTGAAAGATGAAAATGTGAAATGTTGCCTTGGCAAGTAATAGAGATAAAATAAGTTGCTTTTCAGTGGCTTCTCGTGCGCTCCATATGAAGAACACTGTTTACATGGCACATGTGAGTAACTGTTAATGTTGAGTTGCTAACTACATAGTGATTGGATTCTGAATTGAAATATTTGAGGTTCAGTTTTGTTTAGAATGCTGCCTGTGTAGATAGCAAGACAACTCATTAGGGATTGGAACAGAGCCACTGACTGACTGAATTTCCAAAGCCAATCTGAGCAAATAAGATTAGACCGATTATTCTGACACAGATCCCCATAAGCCGAATACTGGCTTTTCTGATAGTGTGTAAACAAAACTCATTCCCACAGTTTGTCGATCCTGCTCCTGGAGTCCCTCAGAGCTGCACATATCGGATGTTTCTCTTGTGTAAAGGTGCTGTTAGCAACTTTTTGGAATTCAACACATAAAATGTCCCAACTACTGACAGATACCAGTAAAATAGCTGTCCTCGGAAATCAAACCTGTCTCAGTGACAGCACTAGATTCTGTAAACAGTAAATAAGAGTCAGAGAAACCGTCCACGCCTTAAAGCCAATCAGAAAACCAGTCAATCACAATTGCTTTGTGCCTGTCAAACATACTGTACGTTTGGGATTGCTTTGATCGTTTTGGAGAAAGTTAGCAAAACTAAAGTTTACAGCACCTTTAACATGCTTCATCCTCTGATTAGACACCATAATTGCACAGTGCTAGTTGGAAACCCAAGGAGCAGGAGTGAAAAATGCCAGACTAATGGTCTCTCTCACCATGTACTGTGTGTTTCTGTCTCCATTGTGTTACCCGTATGATCCCAGTTCCTAACTGTGACTGCACTGCCGCCCTCTAAAGCACGTCCTGTCCTCTTTGTGTCTCTTCCTGCAGTACCAGGAGAGCCAGAAGAGGAAGAAACCCAGTTACAGCAGCGTGGACCTGTCTGAGGTGGAATGGGAGGACACAGAGGATGTTGTATGGACCAGTTTTTAATGAGTGCACTCACTGCTGAACATTTAGACCAGAAACATACTTTACGCAAATATGCAGATGCTTTGCAGGTTCCCAGTCCTGTTATGCATTAGGTTCACACACTTGCATAAAGTGTTTTAGAAGTGTTGAGATATAGTATTAAAGTGAATAAGTGCTGCTTCATAAATGTGTTTATTTGTAGTTACGTACAGCAATGGTGAACAGACGAACTGGCACTTTCTCCATGGAAGTAAAAAGAACAGTGGACAAAGGGGTAATGATTTTAATCTTTGCATGCAATAACTACAATAATACAGGATATTAGTATCATAAAGCTATTAAAATAATAGCAAATATCAAAAATACACCTCACTGGATAGTTATCTTTCAATTTGTTCCCCATCAGAAACGTGTCTTGAAGATGCATAATGATTATTATTATACTGATATTAAAGGAACTCCATTTAGGTAGGTGATGTCTTGTATATGTAAATATTTTTACATTAGAACAGACGTTGATTGAAAGTATGTGGCTGACTTTTGAAATGATATTTTTTGCATGTTTTGTAGTGTAGGTGTGGCGCTCTCTCGAGGACATGGGAAATACTTCTTCAAGGGAAATGTTTCACTAGAAGCCGGTGAGGATTTAAGATCCTTGCACACGGAGGCAAAACATTTCGGATGCGGGTTTTTTTCCCGTATTCGTCGTCCTTTCCCATCAAAATGCTTGCTACGGATGCAAAAACGCATAAAATCGAACCTGATCCAATTTTTTTATGACAGACAATGTCTCAGAGGCAGACAATGTAAACGTGATTGACACAACATGAGGTCAATGTTTTTTTTTTTTCGTGCGAAAATTTCGGACTCAGTGTGCAATGACCTTTACTTTATTAGCAAGACTTACCAAAGCGATTTCATTTTATGGTGCAAATGCTTGAATATGTGACCCTGGACCACAAAACCAGTCTTAGGTCGCTGGGGTATATTTGTAGCAATAACCAAAAATACATTTTATGGCTCAAAATGATAGATTTTTCTTTTATGCCAAAAATCATTAGGATATTAAGGAAAGATCATGTTCCATGAAGATATTTTGTAAATTTCTTACCGTAAATATATCAAAACTTTTTAGATTAGTAATATGCATTGCTAAGAACTTCATTTGGACAACTTTAAAGGCGATTTTCTCAATATGACATTTTTTTGCACCCTCAGATTCCAGATTTTCAAATAGTTGTATCTCGGCCAAATATTGTCTGATCCTAACAAACCATACATCAGTGGAAAGCTTATTTATTCAATTAACTCGTAGGACTGTGGTCCAGGGTCACATATATATTTTAATCTTATAGCTGTAGATTACATATATTTAGTCGTTTTTATTATTTTTCTTTCTAAGAATTTCTCTGAATATTTCATAAGTTAGAAGTCCTACCAGCAGTCTGGCATTTTGGAGTTTTGGAGGTTATTTTTTTCTTATTTTAGAACCAAATTCATCATTGTTATACATTACATTTTTCATTTTTCTTTTTGGGAATTTGAAATATTTATATGTAAGACACACAAATATAAAAATAATAGGAATTGTTATTTTCCCTTTGCATATTTCGGTCTTGATATGAACATTTCAGATTTTACAGGGGTATTTATATTGCTGAATCACGAGTTTCTAATGGACTTTCCCCATAATATCTTCTTAACCAAAAGACCCTCTAAAGCCTGACATATTAATAAATAGTAAGTAAATCATAAGGATTATTTTTAAAATGGAACACTTTACTGACTTTACACTATATATATATATATATATAAACAATGTATTAATCTTAATTGGTCCGAAACTGAGCTACAATTTTCAGATTGGTGTAGTTGCTTATATAAAAGTTGTTCTTACATTTACTTAATAAAAATCATTAAAGATTTTACAGCAAAAAAAACATGTATTCCACAACCTGACGGTGAACTTTTTTACAGTTTGGCTAAAAAGCCTTTTATTTGCATATTACTGTTTGCGAAGTAGAAACAGAAAGCATATAGTAGATTGCATAGACTTTTCAGCAAGGTTTTGATAATATTGATAATTTAGAAGCCTGTTTATGATACTGTAGGCTTGTTAGTGTTAAAACTCATGATGTCCTTCATGGGTGAACAGATCTGTTTTCTTGAGATATTCCTCTCATTCAGGCTGAAAACACAAATCTCATAATTCTGCCAGTGCTCTTTTTAACAGCACTGATATTAGATGTGCTCTTTTTCACATTCTCCCTTCCCTTTTCTCTGATTTATCCATAAATATCTAGAAATGTTCCCAATGCCCCCATTTAATCTGTAATTCTCTCAAACAGTTTTTTTGTTTTGGTTTTTTAGGTCTACATGATCTGGAGCAACCCGACGTTGCCCTTGCTGATGAATGGTAAAGACCTATATTTATACTCAACATAGGCTACAGTATAACATGTTCTGTTAGTTTTTATTAATCACACAATTCATATATTGTGCCATTTTCTGTGTTTTTGTTTCAGGACATACTGTAACACAGATGAGCATCATGCGCATCGTCACCTGACTCAAGTTCAGGCCATCAAACTCTACATGACCAGCCGTAAACCACATCTCAAATGTGAGCAGCGTTTCAGATGAACATCAACATGAAGTCAAACTTGACCGTTTACTTTCTTAGTACACGTTTCTGGTCTTATTAGAATCGATTCATCAGTGCACATTATTGCACAGAGAAATGTTCATCTTCATAATCTTTCATCAAACTAATAAGTTGTTCCGCCTCTCAAACGATTTTTCATTTAGTATTCAGCTCAATTTCTGCAGCATACAGCACAGTAGCAGTTGCTCCTGCAAAGTTTTGCCACATTGTCCTTCATCTATATTAAATCTTGCTTACAAAGTGACCTCAGTCGTTTAAACACTGTCCCCATTAAAGCTTGTGTCCGGTGAGTATTATGAGTGTGTAGATGTCCTCTCGTGTGTGTTGTAGGTGACAGAGAGCTGATTCAGCAGGTTTTGTTTGACGCTGTAGTAACGGCTCCCTTAGAAGCGTACTGGACTGGACTGGCCCTTAATAAGTCTGAGTAAGTTTGGACATTTACTTGATCATATTACTTTGAGATGCTTCTTAGTTTAGTACATTTAGTCTTACATATCTATTTTCCACTTTCTATCTGTCTCATAAAGTGATAGTTCACCCAAAAATAAAAATTATTTCATTAATTACTCACCCTCATGTCGTTCCGACTTCGTAAGACCTTCATTCATCTTCAGAACACAAATGAAGTCTGAGCAACTAACACAGGCTATTTTAACGATATCCTTACTACCTTTCTGGACGTGGTAGTTGTGTTGCTGTCTATGGAGGGTCAGAAAGCTCTCAGATTTCATCAAAAAATATCTTAATTTGTATTCTGATGATGAGCAAAGGCCTTACGGGTTTGGCACGACATGAGGTTGAGTAATTAATGACAGAATTAACATTTTTAGCTGAACTATACCTTTAAATCTAAACAGGCTGTTTTGCAGCTAGTTTTTAGTAAATTGTGTTGGTTGACTGGGTGGGAAAACTGTGAGACCGTTCACACATAATCTTGCCACTTACACAATCTTGCCTACAACAGTTTTTGTTTGCTTTTATCAACAGGAACTCTGATAAAGGTGTTGAGATCGCTTTTCTCGGCACTCGCACTGGCCTTTCCAGAACCAACCTGTTTGTGGTTCCCGAGCAGCTGACCAATCAGTGAGTCCTAATGCAAATGACCAGCTAATGACAGATTCTGAACTCATTACACTAGCTAATAAAAGGCTCTAAGTGTAAATGATGAATGATGGAGTAAATTATCCTCCACGGCTGTGTGTTTGCAGAGATTTCCTCACTGCTGAAGACAAGGAGGGCGTCTTTAATGCAGATCACTTTCCTCTGTGGTATAAAAGAGCCGCAGAGCAGGTGCCCGGCACTTTTGTGTACTCCATTCCCTTCAACTCGGGTACGACGTTCAAGCACATAAACACACATTCATGTCATGCAGCATACTTCAACATTTAAGGATGAGGTCATGTAGACAAAAAACCTGAATGTATATTAAAATGATATTTAATTAAGTTCTCATTTAATTTTGATTACATTTCAGAAAATACAAAAATAATGAATAAAAATGACACAGGCTACATTATAATTAAATTCTAAATATATTTTGATTCAAATCTAATTAAATTATTATATAATATCTAAATATTATAATAATAATTTTTCATTATTTTTGGTCACCATTACCATGCATTGAAGTTTACTGCTTAGAGTTTAGAGATTGTTCAAATTAATAGCTATCAACATTAATCTGCAATGAACATTAAACATTTTCACTTATACTCCCCTATTGCTCCATCACACATCTTTAGCATATCACACAGCTTATTAGCTTTGCATAGATCACCATTTGACTCATATTTCAGGTGGATCTTCCAAATTACAGTTTAATGGCACACTTGTCAATGTCCCTGTGCTGAAAGCCGCATACTGTTGATGTAATAGCGTGTCTGTGTGGTTTGTTACTCTAGCTGCACTGTACTGCTTTCCTCACGCAGACTGTCTGCTTATCTCTCTTTCCCTCGCCTGTAATTAATGTGCCCTACTTTTACGTTCACGCGATGTGTGTGTGTGTGTGTGACAGATCAGGATCATTACATCCCACTCAACAGCTCTTGGGCTCTTTATCACACAGACAGCGCTGAACTCCTCTCTGATCAAACACTCTCCCTCATCTGCCTGTACCGCTAGAAATGAGCTCTGTTTCATCATGTAACTGAGTGTTTGTTTCAATCTATGCTGCTTTTGATCTGAATATGCAAAGGAAGGAGTCCCTCTTTAATAGATTTATGCTTATAAATATTTATGTAAATAAATGTCGCCCCCTGGTGGTTATGACTTGCCATTAAGAGCAAAGGCTTTGCGGACATCCAACAGATTTTATTTTATTTTATGAACATTCAAATTTTATTTTATTTTAGTATATTTTTCAAGAGAAATCACATTTTATTCAGCCTGGGTCATATTTTATTTTCTCTTCTGTAGTTGTATTCATGATTTTTCGACTATTAGGGAGGTCATCTGTCTAATTGAACCACTTTGTACCATGTGACAGATACATTTCTACTTAATTGTAGATTTTTATTTGACATGCAACCTTTGATGTTAACAATAATAGATATGCATATTATTTTTGCATCTCTTTCTAAATGGTCTGTTTATTTTGGTTTCCTAATCATGCACAATTATATGCTTAGTTACATTTGATCATTGTTTTTCCCTTCAGAGCAGACTTGCAACTGCAAGCCATTTTTGGATCGTAAACCAGGTCTGTCTCCAGAATCACCCCAAGATTTCTGACTTGATTTTTAGTTGTTTGACCCCTAGAGTCAAGGTATGCATTCACCTTGAGAACTTCATCTTTGTTTCCAAATGCAATTACTTCAGTTTTCTCCTTGTTTAACTGAAGAAAGTTTTGGCACATCCAACTGTTAATTTCATCAATGCATTGGCAGAGGGAGTCAATGGGGCTATAATCATTTGGAGATAAGGCTAGGTAGATCTGGGTATCATCAGCATAGCTGTGATAGGCAATTTGGTTCTTCCTCATTATCTGACTTAGTGGGAGCATATACAGGCTAAACAACAGCGGTGCAAGAATTGAGCCTTGTGGGACTCCACATGTCATGGACGTCCACTTAGACTTATGCTCTCCTATACTCACATAATAACCTCTCCCTTCTAAGTATGACCTGAACCATTTGAGTGCCATCCCAGAAAGCCCGACCCAGTTTTCCAGTCTCTCTAGAAGTATGTTATGATCGACAGTGTCAAACGCAGCACTAAGATCTAGTAGTACCAGTACTGATATTTTGCCAGAATCAGAATTAAAGCGAATATCATTTATTATCTTAATGAGTGCTGTCTCTGTGCTGTGATGCACGCGGAAACCAGATTGAAAATTATCCAGGAATCCATTTGAGTTTAAGTAGTTGTTCAGCTGATTAAAAACTACCTTTTCAATAATCTTACCTATGAAAGGAAGATTTGATATTGGTCTATAGTTGCTCAACATGGTGTTATCAAGATTGCTCTTTTTCAGAAGGGGCTTAACAACTGCAGTTTTCAGGGAGTTTGGAAAAGTCCCAGAAAGAAGTGAGGTGTTCACCACTTCTAAGAGATCTGCTTCTAAACAGTTAAGCACACTTTTGAAAAAAGATGTGGGAAGTGTGTCAAGATAGCAGGTTGACGATTTAAGATGCTGTACTATTTCTTCCAAAATTTTGCTATCAATTGTTTTAAAAACAGACATAGTCACTTCTTTTTGAGATTGCTGTCGAATCTGTGTGACCCCTGTATTACAGGAAGATGTGCCAATCTCCTTCCTGATATTACTGATCTTCTCTGAAAAGAAGGAAGCAAACTCATTGCATTTGCTGTCAGAGAGCATTTCACTGGGAATCTGACTTGGGGGGTTTGTCAGTCTCTCAACAGTAGCAAAAAGAGTGCGAGTGTTGTTTAAATTACTGTTTATAAGGTTTGAGAAGAAGGTCTGTCTAGCTGTGGCTAGTTCCAAATTGAAAGCATGAAGGCTGTCTTTATAGATGCTATAGTGTATTTCTAGTTTCGTCTTCCGCCACATCCGCTCAGCTTTTCTGCATTGTCTTTTCATATTCTGAACTGCTGTTGATTTTCTCCAAAATGATTTTTGTCTGCCATTCTTCTTGCTGACTTTTATCGGTGCAATATCATCAATAACATTCTTAACTTTTGAGTCAAATGAATCCAGGAGAAGATCAACAGAGCAGACTTGCAACTGCAAGCCATTTTTGGATCGTAAACCAGCAGTTTTAGCGGATCATTGAATATTCCAGTTCTCGTGTTCATTGATGATGCTGTTGTATATTTTATTTAAGGGGGAGAAAATAAAAGTGTGGTTTTGGCGAGCACCGCTATCCAACTACTCGATGACAGGAAGTCTCCTATAGTGGCGGGTACTTGTCTTCTAATTTCAAAGCAAAATGAATGTATTATACATTTCAAATAGTTTTTCAAATATACAAATGTTTCCAAACACAACTAAATGTCGTTTTATTAAATGTGTTTTTTCATGACACTCAAAGCTGTGGGAATTCAAATGAAGCTGGAATTCTTTCAGAGAAAATTTTGGACGGCCAGTCGACAGGTAAGCACAGAAATATATCTGCTCATGGTAATATAAATATATGTGTTTATCAAACCAGACCTTCTACGACTGATGTGTTGAATTGTGTATTATTACCTGCTGCATAACAGCTCTGTTTGATGTGTTTATGAGCAAAAATGTATGAGAGACCACACTATATAATCATAGATATTGCTCGAAACTAATGTAACTCTTTATAAGCAAGGATATATCTAGAAATGGCATTAATGTACACATTTGCTTCATGTTTTTTCCTCTGCATGTGTCCACACAGTGCAATGCTCTGGATGGGAAATGTACCATCAGCTGTGATAATGAGGTAAATGTGTCTCTCTTTCACTCCCTTTGGCCATATTTTCATGATGGAGCTCATAAAATGGCCTGTATTCATGAATGCTCATTATACAATGGACATTTCTGGGACATTACTAGATCAGTCTGCACTTCTTTTATGATAAATGACATATGCCTCGTAGCGCTTCTCATTTTAAATTCAGTCTTTTATTAATGGCTTTGGTATAAAAAGCTATAAAACGCATATTATTTTACTGTCTTACTGTCTTACTTGAAGTTTGTAATGATTTAAGAAGATCAAAACAGATCAAAGTTTGTTGAATCATATATTTAAATGAATATTTCATGTTTCTCTTCCCATTAGGACATTAAATGTTATCTCATAGACAACAATGGCTTCATCCTGGTCTCTGAAGACACTTCTCAGGTATGACATACAGAGAATTGTAGCATAAGAGTTGTACATAAAGAGCATGTAGCATAAAACCATCATGTCTCAATATTACATGCATCTCTATAATGACTACAAATATAACTTTACATAATGTGTTTTCCACAGACAAACTTCTTCTTTGGAGAAGTGGAGGGAGCCGTCATGAACAAACTGCTTCTGATGGGCTCATTTAAAAAGTGAGAGAGAAGCACACACACAGCACACACACACACACACACACACACACACACACACAATTGTTAGGACTTTCCATAGACTTCTATTACTTTTATACTGTCCAAACAATATTTTCTATCCCTAACAACTCAACCCTAACCCTAAACCTACCCCTTACAGAAAACCTGTTTGCATTGTTACACTTTCAGATAAACATTATTTACTATTTTTAATATATTTTTTTTCCCTCGTTGGAACCCCCCACAATGTCCAACATTTCAAGTTTTACTATCCTTGTGGGGACATTTGGTCCCCACAATGTAGCATAAACAAGTACACACACACACACACACACACACACACACACTAATTCACCTATATTGTCAAGTTTTAAGATTTTACATTTAACATCTGTAAATTCTCCATTTTGCATATTTATGATGTTACTAAAACTGACTGGATATGTATTAAAGGGATCCTATTGTGCTTTTTTAGAGAGTCTTGATTTTGTTTTGGGGGTGTACTAGAACATGCTCTCATGCTTGGTAGTTCGAAAATAGCACTATTTTTCACATAATTTACATTAATACAATACCTTTCTCTCCAGCCTGACACAAACAACTCGATTAGTTCCGGGTTTTATGAAGGCCCGCCTTCTGAAAAACGAAATGTGTTGTGATTGGTTAGCTGTCCCAGTGCGTTGTGATTGGCGAACAGCTTAGATAGCGTTTCAGTACTGCCCCGCCCCTTGCCAAAACAGCAAGTTCGTCAACATTGCTATCAGTGTTGCCAACTTAGCGACTTTGTCGCATATTTAGCAACTTTTCAGACCCCCCTAGCAACTTTTTTTCAAAAAAGCGACTAGCGACAAATCTAGCGACTTCTTGGACAAACTTTAGCGAGTCTCTGTGATCGTTAGTACTGCCACAGTGCCGCAACGGCGCGAGATCAGTGCGCACACACCTCTTTCTCTGGATCTGCTCTGGGATGCGTTTCCCAAAAGCATCGTAAGCCTAAAGGGGTAGTCACACTGCACTTTTCGTTCCATTGACTTCCATTCATACGCATGCGAATGCGTCAGACCGGAAACGCAAGTCCGTGCGAAAAGTTTCAAATTTCGGTGCGTTCCAAAGTCCAAACTTGGTAAACTCTGGCCTGCAAATTCGCATCACATGACACCGTGTGACCAACGGCAGATCGATAAGTCACAGCATGACCTCGTATCTTAATCTGTTATATATGACTCCTAAAGCAGGCTCGAAAGTGGTTCTAAATTCATTTTATAATATATGAAAAGATTCTTAACCCAGGGTTAAAAGTGGCTTTAACCTGGGGTTAAACAAGACCTGAACCCAGGGCTGAGTTTAGTAGTGAATCTGCTTCTGCTTTTGTTTCTGGTGGACATTTTTGAATTAAAACACTAATTACTTTAAAATGATTCTGATGCAACTCTAATACACTTGGTAATATATTGTACATTGTATGATTTCAAATAATTTATACTGGAATACATTTATATTACCTTCATTTATAACATAAGTTACTTTATTAGTTATCGATTTGTTAGTTCCAATCTTGTATTAAGAGTTATGCCAATTATTAATATTGTTCACTGTCTCATTTATTTAATGTAAAGTAGACAACAGAAAGTAGAAATATTTAAAGTACAACTGAAAGGCCTTAGATTTAGACATATAACAGCAATGTAACATATCCTCACGCCTCTAATTAAAATCATCCAGATATAACTATATGAAAGCCAAACCCGTGTCACATATAACTGACACCCTTCAACGGAAAGCTGTTTTAGCCTATGTGTGGTTATTTTGCTCTCAGTGCTCACAGTATACATATATCTGAGAGTAAACATAGCATGACAACATTAAACATAGCCGTGCTTCTCTGTCTCTCATATTTTCATTTCTGGTAAGTGCTATGATGCTAAATGTCATGTAGACAATAATAATTGTTCCACAGTATACCTGGTATTATATTATACTTGTTTACATATATCACAAAACATGTATTTTATAGATAGATTAGTAATAATGAGATATTTAGATTCTGTTTTAAATGTAGATTTTAAAATGTAGATTCGATAAAGATATTTAAAGGGATACTTCACCCAAAATAAAAATGATTTGAATTCTTTCAAACCTGTATGTGTTTCCTTCTGTTGAGCACAAAAGAAGATAGTTTGAATAATTTTGGTAACCAAACAATTGACTTCCAAAGTATTTTTACCCCCATACTTTCAAAATATCTTTATTTGAGCTCTGAAGAATGAAACTGAACAGGTTTGGAGGGTGAGTAAATTATGACAGAACTTCCTTTTTTGGGTGAAATATCCTATTAAATTATAAATAGAGTTTGGTATATTTTGAGATTTTATTGTTTTCTTTGACAGAAACGGAGGGTACATTTATATGTGGTAAAAACATAGGACAGAGCTGATTTGTCATCAGGTGAATGGCGATCACTTCTACAGGTTTTGTGAACCAGAATCGCACATCTTTTTTTGTATTTTTCCACTCAGGACCTTTGTAATTCAGCAGATTCCCAGCAGTAACCTGTTCATGGTGGTTGTTGAGAATACATGTGACTGTAGCTCCGCCCCTCCAGTTACCATGGAGCCCATTGAGATCATTTATATCCTTTTTATAAACGAAACTGAAACCTCTGCTTGTAGAACGTGAGGTTAAAGCATGAGTATTTGTATAATTATCAGCCTTGACCTCTGAGCACATAATGCGTCTCTGAAGTGCGACAGACTGAAGTTTCAAAAGGATCGCAGACGGCCACAGTCCTGTCATCCATTTCATCCGGAGGTACATAATCATGAAGTTGTATTATTCAATATCTGCTTTTGATGACCAGCATGATACCAGATTTCAAACTACAGTATAACTACTCAATATTTTGAAACTTCATCAGCATATATTTTATTTTAAAGTACCCCATTCACTCTGTCTGTAAAATGCTCATCCACATCACAGATGATAGAAAGTACACTCAGAAAGTTTTAGTGGACCATTAACTCTTCAATGTTATACCTCTTGTAGTGCTTTCAGCTCATTTGTAGTCATTCTGTTGCTGAAAGTGTAGTTTTCATTGACTTTTGTGTAAATTCCTGACTCTACAAAACAAGTTTTGCTCTATGCACTTGCTAACCCTGTTTATATATATATCTTTTAACAGGAGAACGCTATGGAATGTGGATCAGCAAATGCTTTGAATTTTCCAATGGTAGCCATTGTATTCCCAGTGTTGTCGTTCCTGATCAGCAGGTGACCTCTGACCCCTGCCTTGACCCATTAGGCTTAATATGCACTCAAATCAGAGAGCCTTGCTTCCGCCAAACACGAGTTCACTGAGACAAAATCATCTTTGTGATGTCTGGATTACTGAAGATAGATGATATTTATTACCGTCAAAGACTGTGTTAGAATGTGCTGAGTGTTTTCTTCTTACGTGTGGACCAGTGAACATGCCTGGATATCAGTGACCGCCACGAGCGTCACAGCTAAACGCAGTCCATGTAGCTGCTCTTTAAAGTTCATACACCTCAACTTTAGTCTTAATCTGTACTGTGTGAAGCGCAGACACAAACTGAGCAGAAATGTCTTTTATGTCATTATTATTTGCCTGCCTTTCAGATTGATTCGGCATTTAATTTGGAGTCTTAAGATGCATGACGTGACAAAATAGGAATATTTAAGCTGTTTGTAAGAATAGCATACATTGTCATCAAAAGATTAGATGTGAATTATTCACAAACTTTATAAGTTTTGCCTGCTTAAAAAAGTACTTGGAAAATAACCTTTAATTGCCTAATCCCTTTACATCAAAGGAAAGCCATGTTATGTAAATAAAAACATATTTTCCATCATTTTTCTGGCATTCAATTCACTGAGTGGGCTATTTATAATCTTTGGGTTATAATAAGGCAAATACCTCTAATATCTCTTGAAGTGTAACTTTATTTTTCTTTGTCTATAAAGGCACAAGTCATTAAAGTAATACAATCTGACATTTTTATCATAAATGTAGCTTTTTCACTGCAAATGATGCAAAAACAAAAAAACTCCACTCTAAAAAATATCCTGGAAAATACTGTGGACTTCAGGGTATGTCCTTTTACTTTTTCCCCAGAAATATGTATTGAGGATATATCACCAATTAATTGTTTTCTTTCAAAACCTATGTTAAGGTGGTCATTAAATGAGAAATCAAATTTCCCTTTGTGTATATAACTGAATAAACTCATTTGGATATTGTGGAATCGTCCTGATTCCAAATGCTGTAAAAGATGTGCTTAAATGAGTGTATTTAGGGGAGTGCCACGACGCATGAGTGTAGTGATGCTTAATATTCTGCTTCAAATATGTAAGTCTTCCTCTGTTTAAATCTTCAGACATGTTTATGAAGGCTGCTTTACAGTATGTACAGCGTGCGTCTTCCTCTGAAACAAGGCACAGTGAATATGGGTTACATTTCTCTCGTGAACGTGTATCGAAGACTGACATAGAAGAGAAGAAATTGTTGAATAAAGTAATTATTTTTGTTTTCTTTATATACAAAAATATTCTCATAGCTTCATAAAATTACGGTTGAACCACAGATGTCACGACTATTTTAACAATGGCCTTACTACCTTTCTGGGCCTTGAACATGGTAGTTGTGTTGCTGTCTATGGAGGGTCAGAAAGCTCCTGAATTTCATCAAAAATATCTTAATTTGAGTTCTGAAAAGGTCTTATGGGTTTGGAATGACATGAGGGTGAGAAATTAATGGACAGAAATTACATTTTTGTGTGAACTTACCCTTTAGCTGAGAACATATATTTATACTCTCTTTATGAGAAATCTTAGTAGTAAGATAAAATGTTTTGTGAATACAGCCCCTGGTCACCGTCGCATAAATGATATTGGTTGTAAATGCGATTCATCTATAGAGTAATACTCTTTTGGCTTGCCATAGGGATAGCTTTGACGCATCCCTGAGGTTGCCAAGTCCGCGGTTTACTGCTGAATTGGGCTAAGTTGACACTTTTTCCGCAGGTTGTTTTTGAAGGATGTGAGTTAAAATGAGCTCCCCAAAATATATTTTCGAGAGAGGGAAGCCTTCCGGTGACGTTGGGGAAAATCAAGGAAAAATCACGATTAGGCTAGCATTGGGCTAGTTTTGATTAGCAGTTGAGCTTGTTTTGCAGACCTGGCAACCCTGTTTAAATGGCTCGTTTGCGTCTGTTTACAGCCCTCAGAAGGACCCCAACATCCAGATCCTAGCCGATCCTAGACTTCTGGGGGCCCTATGCAGAACTCTGTCGAGCGGGAGGGGCGAGGGGGGGTTCGAGTGGTTATGAATGAAACGCATTTGTCCGTGTTTTACTCCATCTCGAAACGAGCTCACGGAAAGAGCTCGAGAAACCGCGGCTCGCTATACTTTCAACTCGTTTTTTTTGTCTCGAGCTAGAGACTTTACGACATTCACGTTACATGACTTGACTGATATTTACATAGAAAGGACGACAGCGCCGCATTACTATAAATTATCATTCATGTTTTCATAGCCGCTGGCCAAATTCCAAAACGAAACTAAAATGAAATCATTTTTGAGAGCAAGGGGGCCACCTGGTGTTTCGGGGGCCCTACACAGCTTTGGTATTCTGCATATAGAGAGGATCGGCTCTGTTTGTGCTGATCCGCGATCCTCAAGGAAATATGAAAGAAGGACTATTCAGCCTGAAGAACCCAGAGGTGCTGTCATCAAGAGTTTGTAAACAATGACTTCATCTGACTAAAATTACTCTGGTTACCAAACAGATCACATTTAAGATAGGCCTATGATTATAATATGGCCAAATCAATTACAAAATCAGACACAAAGGAATGTGCATGCTCGGGTCTACATCAATAAGGTTTGTTGTGTTATAAACCAATGGAAATGGGGGTGGGCGGAGTGACACGTGTCGCCCCGCCCCCAATCGTCCCGATTGCACTCCGGGGTACTTGGCTGGAACTGGAATAATCTAGAGTGAGGAGTTGAAGCAGAGGAGGGATGCTGGAAAACCGCTCACATTGGTTGGGTAGAGTAGTTGAACAAACTCATCCAAAACTTTGTTAATAAAACAACAGGAAATGTAATCAGATAATCATATGGAAGCAAAAGCATGCAGACAAAAACAAGCAATTCAGATGGTCAATGATCATAAACTAAAATGATAATGATGATAATAAAAAAAGAAGAAAAGACAAAACCAGTAGGACACTTTGATTATTTTATGAAAATGTTCCAGTTCAAATCTCCACTATGAAATGTAATTTTTGGGATTCATGTACCTGTTAAAAGCAACATAGTTGAATAAACAAGTCTATTCATATAGACTAAATTACATTTAATATCTAATACTTCATTGATGGTACAACTGATGCAACAACTGAAAGAGACAGAAACAGAAAGTAAACAGGTCATGCATGTTTTGAGGAGCACACAGAGGAAGTTAATAGAGATGTTGTTTCCATCTGACAGGAGGTGTAGTTCAGTTCTGTGAGAACATCAGCAGAACCTGCAGAGATACAGACTTTATTATCATATGTTTATGCACAACTAAACCTGTACATTGAGTGCACTTACTGGTGAAGCGGCACAGAGAGATGAATCCTATGAGTCCAGACAGAAATAAACCAATACTAGTGAAAGCCAGACAAAAAATTTTGTTAATAATTTAGACATTTCATTATATTAAATATATAATTACATTATGAATTATAATTATTTAAGCCATGTTCATATTGCAATAAGGGAATGAACATGAATAATCACACTAAATCAGGGAAATTATGTGCCTATTTTTTTATTATTATCATACAGTGCTGTGAAAATGTGTTTGCCCCATCCTCATTTCTTCTGTTTTAGTGTTTATCAATTGTTTCAGAACTGAAAACAAAATAACAACAAAACATTTGCAACCTGAGAAAACATTTAGTGTTGTGAAAGATTGATCTCTAATTATCAGAAGTGTTTAGTTAGAAAAAAATATTGCTGTTTGCAGGTTTAAATAAATAAATGAAATACTGCTTCAATAAAAATAAAAACTGTATAAGTTACATTTAATTTGAAGATCTAAATCTACTTTGTATAAAAAATTCACAAAAAGAGAAAAAAATTGAATGAGCAAATACATTTTCAAACCACTGTGTATCATATGATATAAACACGACAGCAGGACATTTCAAGGTTTGTGTTAGATTTGACAAATATTCAGAATAGCAGTTTTGTGTTGAGTGAAAGAACAACATTCAGAGTGAGTGTGAACAGTGAGAGGAACAGATGCAACAGAACATATCTCAGATTAAATCATATTAGAATAAAAACTGAACAACTGCATAATGATTACAGACATCAGGATTTATATCTAGATAATATCACTGTTAAGCAATATTAAACATCTTATAATATTTTTTTATTTAACATTTAACACAGATTTAATATTCTTACATGTTCCTGTCTCTCTGGTGGAATCAGGCGGAGCAGAGGCTGCTGTAGTTTTACCAGTCGAGGTCACTGATGAAACTATCACACAATGGACAAATACAAGGAATATGGTTATTTGTTGAGTTGTATTGTTGTAAATATATCAGTTATTTCAACATATGCATATAAAAACCTTACTCTGGACTGTTAATGTCACTGGATCAGAATGAGCGGATGGTTTTTGAACGTGTCTCTTCATCACAGTGAAGAAGCAGGTTATTCTCACAGATGAACTCTGACCTCCAGACCAAATACTGATCACAGTGCATTATACGGTGGCCGAGAGAGCTCAACCGTATGCAAATAGAAAAAACACCTGCACATTAAGAAACCATCTTCATTAATTTGACAACACACGTGCTACAAATGCTCACAACACAAACAAATAAAGAAACGCACTGCAAATACAATTCTTTATTTGGTTGTGTTGTGAGTATTTGCAGCACCGGCTGACGAATTGATGAAGATATTTTCTTGATTTGCTGGTGTTTTTTCTATTTGCATGTGTTTTCTGAAGTTGCAGCACGTTGAGCTCTCTCGGCCACGGTAGTATTAACTAATGTTAACAAACACAACTTGTGATTTTAATAATGCATTAGTAAATGCTGAAATTAACATTAACTATGATTGAGAAATGCTGTAGAAGTATTGTTCATTTGTAGTTTATGTTAACTAATGAGCTTAACTAATATTAACTAATAACCTTATTGTAAAGTGTTATCATACATTTTTACTCATTTGCATGAAATGTAATTTAAAAATAGCATTATATTTGCGTTTGCCTTTTCCTGATATGTTAAAAAATTCACTAAAGCATTTTACCTCTTTGTTTTACACATACAGTAACTATTTTATATTACGATGTAAATAATGCTTGTAATGTATGAACTGCTCTCACCTCTGATGGTGTATGTGTCACTGTGTGGAGATCTGATCTCAGGTTGAGTCTTGAGTGAATAAACACAGATCAGCTGTCTGCTGTTCACTGATCGTGTGAAGAAGAATCTGTTCAAAGAGAAATTATCCAGCTATTAAAAACATTGTAGTTTCCAAAACAGAAGAACAGCTGTAAAATATCTCACCTAGAACCGTCACTGTGGCAGGAGGAGAATGATGTGATTGTTTATCGATGCCTCGTTCATGTATTGTGTAGTAACAGTTAATGTAGATCGATTCAGGTGATTTAACAGATGCCCATCTGAGCACTTCAGCACCAGTGAGATCCAGCTCACATGATGAACTGACTTTTATATTCTTCTCTTCTCTGTTTATGTAGAAATAACACTGATTCCCTAAAACATCTGCTGGTGTCTCACAGCTGATCTTCACTGAGCTGGACTCTCTTATGACATCTGGAGACACTTTTACACGAGGAGATTCTGAAACAACACAAAACAGATCAGCTATATTACACCTCCTCACCAACCGAGTTTACAAGCACAGCATTTTATGATGTCTATATTCTGGCTGAGACTTTAGTCATTCAAATTCAAAGAGCATCACAGCTACACAAATATTCTTGTATAAATATTAAACGTCATTCTTTATTAATCATTATCATTTTCTATGTTTCAATTTTTTATTTACTGATCAGACATGCAGAAATATTCTAGGCAATGTAACTTCATCAAAAGATGAGTCCAAATATGAACATAAATTACTTAAGAATATATTAAACGTCATAAATCTCTTACTGTAAGACTGAACCTCCATCAGGAGCTGAAAAACTATGAAGACAAACAACTCCATTACAGCTGTAAGGAAGAGGTCTGAGGCGTGCGGATCCAATTGCACCAATGTTTATTAAGCGGGGGCAGAATCAGACAGGCAATGGTCAACAGGCAAAAACAGGAATATCAGAGGCAAAGCAGAGTCGTAAACAATACCAGGCAGGAGTCGAGGTCACAGGCACAGGTTCAGAGATCGAAGGTCGGGCAGTCCGGGGTCACACACAGAGATAACAGATACGGGGAAGAACGCTCAGAAATGTAGCCAGGGCAAAACAAGACTTCGCACTGGGTGAGTGTTTGTGTGCTGCTTTTATGTGAATGAGAGAATGAGGTGCAGGTGTGGTGAGGCAATCAGGGTGATGAGTGAATGGTGACAGCTGTGTGATTGGTGTAATGGTGGACGGGAATGTGTGAGTGCAGTGCATGATGGGAAATGTAGTCCAAGGGTGATGTGCAGCTTGAGTGAGTGGGAACCAGATTCATAACAGAGCCCCCCACCTAGGAGCGGCTTCCAGACGCTTACACAAAGCAAAATCCAGGAGGGCGGTGGAGCGGAGGTGGAACCGGGGGAGGGGACGGAGGACCAGGTCCATGTGGGGCCAATGAAACAGGAGCCCACCAGGGCAGGGCGGACGAGACAGCAGGGACGTGAGGTGACTCTGGCAGGTCAGCGGAGGCGTGAGGTGACTCTGGCAGGTCAGCGGAGGCGTGAGGTGACTCTGGCAGGTCAGCGGAGGCGTGAGGAGACTCTGGCAGGTCAGCCGAGCCCTGCCGAGACTCTGGCAGGTCAGCGGAGGCGTGAGGTGACTCTGGCAGGTCAGCGGAGGCGTGAGGTGACTCTGGCAGGTCAGCGGAGGCGTGAGGTGACTCTGGCAGGTCAGCGGAGGCGTGAGGTGACTCTGGCAGGTCGACGGAGACGTGGAGTGACTCTGGCAGGTCGACGGAGACGTGGAGTGACTCTGGCAGATCAGGCGCCCACCAGGGCGGAGCAGACGAGACAGACACCCACCAGGGCGGAGCAGACGAGACAGGCGCCCTCCAGGGCGGAGCAGACGTGACAGGCGCCCTCCAGGGCGGAGCAGACGTGACAGGCGCCCTCCAGGGCGGAGCAGACGTGACAGGCGCCCTCCAGGGCGGAGCAGACGTGACAGGCACCCACCAGGGCGGAGCAGACGGGACAGGCGCCCACCAGGGCGGAGCAGACGTGACAGGCGCCCACCAGGGCGGAGCAGACGGGACAGGCGCCCACCAGGGCGGAGCAGACGTGACAGGCGCCCACCAGGGCGGAGCAGACGTGACAGGCGCCCTCCAGGGCGGAGCAGACGTGACAGGCGCCCACCAGGGCGGAGCAGACGTGACAGGCGCCCACCAGGGCGGAGCAGACGTGACAGGCGCCCACCAGGGCGGAGCAGACGAGACAGGCGCCCACCAGGGCGGAGCAGACGAGACAGGCGCCCTCCAGGGCGGAGCAGACGTGACAGGCGCCCTCCAGGGCAGAGCAGACGTGACAGGCACCCACCAGGGCGGAGCAGACGGGACAGGCGCCCACCAGGGCGGAGCAGACGTGACAGGCACCCACCAGGGCGGAGCAGACGGGACAGGCGCCCACCAGGGCGGAGCAGACGTGAGAGGCGCCCACCAGGGCGGAGCAGACGTGAGAGGTGCCCTCCAGGGCGGAGCAGACGTGACAGGCGCCCACCAGGGCGGAGCAGACGAGACAGACGCCCTCCAGGGCGGTGCAGACGAGACTGGAGGCCTCCACAACGGAGCAGGTGCCCTCCAGGGCGGAGCAGAGATCCCTGGCCGAGACTGGGACCTAGAGGAAACGGAGACACAAGAGGCAGAGAGAGCACATTTGGTTTCAGGAAACGAGGCAGGGAGTTTAAGCTGCCATGGTAGATCCGGGGACTCAGGCAGCCATGATGGATCAGGGGACCTCATGGGCCATGGCGGGTCCGGGGTCTCCGTGAGCAATGGAGGGAAGCTCCCTCCATGAAAGTTCTTGGTGAACTCCACCACCTCGAGGGGGCACTCTGGAAGCGCTGAATCTCGGTGGCGCTCGGGCGGCTCTGACTCTCTTGGGCACTCAGGTGGCTCTGACTCTCTTGGGCGCTCGGTAGAACTGGACGGAACCAGCGGTGAAGGCGAGCTGGGCGGGACCAGCAGAGACGAAGGAGAGCTGGGCGGGACCAGCGGAGACGAAGGAGAGCTGGGCGGGACCAGCGGAGACGAAGGAGAGCTGGGCGGGACCAGCGGAGACGAAGGAGAGCTGGGCGGGACCAGCGGAGACGAAGGAGAGCTGGGCGGGACCAGCGGAGACGAAGGAGAGCTGGGCGGGACCAGCGGAGACGAAGGAGAGCCGAACTCTGTGAGCTCCTGGATCGGGACGGCCTCTGGAGCGAACTCTGTGAGCTCCTGGATCGGAGCGGCCTCTGGAGCGAACTCTGTGAGCTCCTGGATCGGAGCGGCCTCTGGAGCGAACTCTGTGAGCTCCTGGATCGGAGCGGCCTCTGGAGCGAACTCTGTGAGCTCCTGGATCGGAGCGGCCTCTGGAGCGAACTCTGTGAGCTCCTGGATCGGAGCGGCCTCTGGAGCGGACTCTGCGGGCTCCTGGATCGGAGCGGCCTCTGGAGCGGACTCTGCGGGCTCCTGGATCGGAGCGGCCTCTGGAGCGGACTCTGCGGGCTCCTGGGACGGAGCGGGCTCTGGAGCGGACTCTGCGGGCTCCTGGGACGGAGCGGGCTCTGGAGCGGACTCTGCGGGCTCCTGGGACGGAGCGGGCTCTGGAGCGGACTCTGCGGGCTCCTGGGACGGAGCGGGCTCTGGAGCGGACTCTGCGGGCTCCTGGGACGGAGCGGGCTCTGGAGCGGACTCTGCGGGCTCCTGGGACGGAGCGGGCTCTGGAGCGGACTCTGCGGGCTCCCGGGACGGAGCGGGCTCTGGAGCGGACTCTGCGGGCTCCCGGGACGGAGCGGGCTCTGGAGCGGACTCTGCGGGCTCCCGGGACGGAGCGGGCTCTGGAGCGGACTCTGCGGGCTCCCGGGACGGAGCGGGCTCTGGAGCGGACTCTGCGGGCTCCCGGGACGGAGCGGGCTCTGGAGCGGACTCTGCGGGCTCCCGGGACGGAGCGGGCTCTGGAGCGGACTCTGCGGGCTCCCGGGACGGAGCGGGCTCTGGAGCGGACTCTGCGGGCTCCCGGGACGGAGCGGGCTCTGGAGCGGACTCTGCGGGCTCCCGGGACGGAGCGGGCTCTGGAGCGGACTCTGCGGGCTCCCGGGACGGAGCGGGCTCTGGGACGGACTCTGCGGGCTCCCGGGACGGAGCGGGCTCTGGAGCGGACTCTGCGAGCTCCCGGATCGGAGCGGGCTCTGGAGCGGACTCTGCGAGCTCCCGGATCGGAGCGGGCTCTGGAGCGGACTCTGCGAGCTCCCGGATCGGAGCGGGCTCTGGAGCGGACTCTGCGAGCTCCCGGATCGGAGCGGGCTCTGGAGCGGACTCTGCGAGCTCCCGGATCGGAGCGGGCTCTGGAGCGGACTCTGCGAGCTCCCGGATCGGAGCAGGCTCTGGAGCGGACTCTGCGAGCTCCCGGATCGGAGCGGGCTCTGTGATCGCCGCCATCTTGTGAGCGCACTCTAGTGCGTCCACCATTTCAGTCAGGGATGCAGTGTCGCGATCCTCATCCGCGACACCCACAGTGAATAGTGAGCCAACAGTCAACAAAGCAAAATCCAAAAAACAGCTTAGTGATGAACGCGGACCCTCGCGTCTGAGTTGAGATCGCAGAGGCTGATTAATGCCATCACAAAAAATCTCTATCAAAATAATGTCCGGTAAATCTGAATAATGAGCACAGGCTAAAAACTCCCTAATATGGTTCTCCAGTGATCGTGGGCCTTGCTTAAGGGCAAACAATATTCTTGTATCCATACCTAAGAAATGTTTGATCTGAGAGGTTGCTGGATCCTTGTGTGGCGAAGTCTTCTGTAAGGAAGAGGTCTGAGGCGTGCGGATCCAATTGCACCAATGTTTATTAAGCGGGGGCAGAATCAGACAGGCAATGGTCAACAGGCAAAAACAGGAATATCAGAGGCAAAGCAGAGTCGTAAACAATACCAGGCAGGAGTCGAGGTCACAGGCTCAGAGATCGAAGGTCGGGCAGTCCGGGGTCACACACAGAGATAACAGATACGGGGAAGAACGCTCAGAAATGTAGCCAGGGCAAAACAAGACTTCGCACTGGGTGAGTGTTTGTGTGCTGCTTTTATGTGAATGAGAGAATGAGGTGCAGGTGTGGTGAGGCAATCAGAGTGATGAGTGAATGGTGACAGCTGTGTGATTGGTGTAATGGTGGACGGGAATGTGTGAGTGCAGTGCATGATGGGAAATGTAGTCCAAGGGTGATGTGCAGCTTGAGTGAGTGGGAACCAGATTCATAACAGAGCCCCCCACCTAGGAGCGGCTTCCAGACGCTTACACAAAGCAAAATCCAGGAGGGCGGTGGAGCGGAGGTGGAACCGGGGGAGGGGACGGAGGACCAGGTCCATGTGGGGCCAATGAAACAGGAGCCCACCAGGGCAGGGCGGACGAGACAGCAGGGACGTGAGGTGACTCTGGCAGGTCAGCGGAGGCGTGAGGTGACTCTGGCAGGTCAGCGGAGGCGTGAGGTGACTCTGGCAGGTCAGCGGAGGCGTGAGGTGACTCTGGCAGGTCAGCGGAGGCGTGAGGTGACTCTGGCAGGTCAGCGGAGGCGTGAGGTGACTCTGGCAGGTCAGCGGAGGCGTGAGGTGACTCTGGCAGGTCAGCGGAGGCGTGAGGTGACTCTGGCAGGTCAGCGGAGGCGTGAGGTGACTCTGGCAGGTCAGCGGAGGCGTGAGGTGACTCTGGCAGGTCAGCGGAGGCGTGAGGTGACTCTGGCAGGTCAGCGGAGGCGTGAGGTGACTCTGGCAGGTCAGCGGAGGCGTGAGGTGACTCTGGCAGGTCGACGGAGACGTGGAGTGACTCTGGCAGGTCGACGGAGACGTGGAGTGACTCTGGCAGATCAGGCGCCCACCAGGGCGGAGCAGACGAGACAGACACCCACCAGGGCGGAGCAGACGAGACAGGCGCCCTCCAGGGCGGAGCAGACGTGACAGGCGCCCTCCAGGGCGGAGCAGACGTGACAGGCGCCCTCCAGGGCGGAGCAGACGTGACAGGCGCCCTCCAGGGCGGAGCAGACGTGACAGGCACCCACCAGGGCGGAGCAGACGGGACAGGCGCCCACCAGGGCGGAGCAGACGTGACAGGCGCCCACCAGGGCGGAGCAGACGGGACAGGCGCCCACCAGGGCGGAGCAGACGTGACAGGCGCCCACCAGGGCGGAGCAGACGTGACAGGCGCCCTCCAGGGCGGAGCAGACGTGACAGGCGCCCACCAGGGCGGAGCAGACGTGACAGGCGCCCACCAGGGCGGAGCAGACGAGACAGGCGCCCACCAGGGCGGAGCAGACGAGACAGGCGCCCTCCAGGGCGGAGCAGACGTGACAGGCGCCCTCCAGGGCAGAGCAGACGTGACAGGCACCCACCAGGGCGGAGCAGACGGGACAGGCGCCCACCAGGGCGGAGCAGACGTGAGAGGCGCCCACCAGGGCGGAGCAGACGTGAGAGGTGCCCTCCAGGGCGGAGCAGACGTGACAGGCGCCCACCAGGGCGGAGCAGACGAGACAGACGCCCTCCAGGGCGGTGCAGACGAGACTGGAGGCCTCCACAACGGAGCAGGTGCCCTCCAGGGCGGAGCAGAGATCCCTGGCCGAGACTGGGACCTAGAGGAAACGGAGACACAAGAGGCAGAGAGAGCACATTTGGTTTCAGGAAACGAGGCAGGGAGTTTAAGCTGCCATGGTAGATCCGGGGACTCAGGCAGCCATGATGGATCAGGGGACCTCATGGGCCATGGCGGGTCCGGGGTCTCCGTGAGCAATGGAGGGAAGCTCCCTCCATGAAAGTTCTTGGTGAACTCCACCACCTCGAGGGGGCACTCTGGAAGCGCTGAATCTCGGTGGCGCTCGGGCGGCTCTGACTCTCTTGGGCACTCAGGTGGCTCTGACTCTCTTGGGCGCTCGGTAGAACTGGACGGAACCAGCGGTGAAGGCGAGCTGGGCGGGACCAGCAGAGACGAAGGAGAGCTGGGCGGGACCAGCGGAGACGAAGGAGAGCTGGGCGGGACCAGCGGAGACGAAGGAGAGCTGGGCGGGACCAGCGGAGACGAAGGAGAGCTGGGCGGGACCAGCGGAGACGAAGGAGAGCTGGGCGGGACCAGCGGAGACGAAGGAGAGCTGGGCGGGACCAGCGGAGACGAAGGAGAGCCGAACTCTGTGAGCTCCTGGATCGGGACGGCCTCTGGAGCGAACTCTGTGAGCTCCTGGATCGGAGCGGCCTCTGGAGCGAACTCTGTGAGCTCCTGGATCGGAGCGGCCTCTGGAGCGAACTCTGTGAGCTCCTGGATCGGAGCGGCCTCTGGAGCGAACTCTGTGAGCTCCTGGATCGGAGCGGCCTCTGGAGCGGACTCTGCGGGCTCCTGGATCGGAGCGGCCTCTGGAGCGGACTCTGCGGGCTCCTGGATCGGAGCGGCCTCTGGAGCGGACTCTGCGGGCTCCTGGGACGGAGCGGGCTCTGGAGCGGACTCTGCGGGCTCCTGGGACGGAGCGGGCTCTGGAGCGGACTCTGCGGGCTCCTGGGACGGAGCGGGCTCTGGAGCGGACTCTGCGGGCTCCTGGGACGGAGCGGGCTCTGGAGCGGACTCTGCGGGCTCCTGGGACGGAGCGGGCTCTGGAGCGGACTCTGCGGGCTCCTGGGACGGAGCGGGCTCTGGAGCGGACTCTGCGGGCTCCTGGGACGGAGCGGGCTCTGGAGCGGACTCTGCGGGCTCCTGGGACGGAGCGGGCTCTGGAGCGGACTCTGCGGGCTCCTGGGACGGAGCGGGCTCTGGAGCGGACTCTGCGGGCTCCTGGGACGGAGCGGGCTCTGGAGCGGACTCTGCGGGCTCCTGGGACGGAGCGGGCTCTGGAGCGGACTCTGCGGGCTCCTGGGACGGAGCGGGCTCTGGAGCGGACTCTGCGGGCTCCTGGGACGGAGCGGGCTCTGGAGCGGACTCTGCGGGCTCCTGGGACGGAGCGGGCTCTGGAGCGGACTCTGCGGGCTCCTGGGACGGAGCGGGCTCTGGAGCGGACTCTGCGGGCTCCTGGGACGGAGCGGGCTCTGGAGCGGACTCTGCGGGCTCCCGGGACGGAGCGGGCTCTGGAGCGGACTCTGCGGGCTCCCGGGACGGAGCGGGCTCTGGGACGGACTCTGCGGGCTCCCGGGACGGAGCGGGCTCTGGAGCGGACTCTGCGAGCTCCCGGATCGGAGCGGGCTCTGGAGCGGACTCTGCGAGCTCCCGGATCGGAGCGGGCTCTGGAGCGGACTCTGCGAGCTCCCGGATCGGAGCGGGCTCTGGAGCGGACTCTGCGAGCTCCCGGATCGGAGCGGGCTCTGGAGCGGACTCTGCGAGCTCCCGGATCGGAGCGGGCTCTGGAGCGGACTCTGCGAGCTCCCGGATCGGAGCAGGCTCTGGAGCGGACTCTGCGAGCTCCCGGATCGGAGCGGGCTCTGTGATCGCCGCCATCTTGTGAGCGCACTCTAGTGCGTCCACCATTTCAGTCAGGGATGCAGTGTCGCGATCCTCATCCGCGACACCCACAGTGAATAGTGAGCCAACAGTCAACAAAGCAAAATCCAAAAAACAGCTTAGTGATGAACGCGGACCCTCGCGTCTGAGTTGAGATCGCAGAGGCTGATTAATGCCATCACAAAAAATCTCTATCAAAATAATGTCCGGTAAATCTGAATAATGAGCACAGGCTAAAAACTCCCTAATATGGTTCTCCAGTGATCGTGGGCCTTGCTTAAGGGCAAACAATATTCTTGTATCCATACCTAAGAAATGTTTGATCTGAGAGGTTGCTGGATCCTTGTGTGGCGAAGTCTTCTGTAAGGAAGAGGTCTGAGGCGTGCGGATCCAATTGCACCAATGTTTATTAAGCGGGGGCAGAATCAGACAGGCAATGGTCAACAGGCAAAAACAGGAATATCAGAGGCAAAGCAGAGTCGTAAACAATACCAGGCAGGAGTCGAGGTCACAGGCACAGGTTCAGAGATCGAAGGTCGGGCAGTCCGGGGTCACACACAGAGATAACAGATACGGGGAAGAACGCTCAGAAATGTAGCCAGGGCAAAACAAGACTTCGCACTGGGTGAGTGTTTGTGTGCTGCTTTTATGTGAATGAGAGAATGAGGTGCAGGTGTGGTGAGGCAATCAGAGTGATGAGTGAATGGTGACAGCTGTGTGATTGGTGTAATGGTGGACGGGAATGTGTGAGTGCAGTGCATGATGGGAAATGTAGTCCAAGGGTGATGTGCAGCTTGAGTGAGTGGGAACCAGATTCATAACAACAGCGAGTGTGATGAAAGAGACAGAATGAGATCTACACAACATGAGTGAATTAGGAAGTGGTATATCAGACCACAGGAAACCAAATGTATATAGTGCATTTTTATGTAGATGGAATAGATAATAATACTAACTTAAAGACACATGCAATGTCATTTGTACCATAGAGCATGCACTAGTGTTAATAACATTTACATTTAGTCATTTAGCAGACGCTTTTATCCAAAGCGACTTACAATTGGGGAATACATGAAGTGATTCATCATAAAGAGGCAAACAGACAGAGGAAGTGCTCGTAACACCAAGTCTTAGTCATTGTTCAAATAAGTACAAGCTAGCAAGGGAAGGAGAGAAAGATAAAGAGAAAGATTACGGGTTTTTTTAGTTTAGGATGAAGTCAAGTAGTGTTGAAAGAGATGAGTTTTCAGTTGTTGCTTGAAGATTGACAGGGATCCAGCAGTCCGGATGGGGGGGGGGGGGGGGGGGGGTGGGGGTCATTCCACCGGCCAGGAACGGTGAACGAGAATGTTCTGGAGAGTGATTTTGAGCCTCTCTGTGATGGTACCACGAGGCGTCGCTCACTAGCAGATCTCAGACTTCTGGAGGGGATGTTCTAGATAACCCAGACATTTTGTATTATTTACTCTATTATTTTTCACTGATTATGGTGTTTAAATCCATTTTAAATGTCACAATTTAGATATAAATGTAATTCTCTCTCCTGAATTTAGCTCTCTGATTTGACCGCTCCATCAGAAGGGATGTGTCTGCTGTGAAACATCAATGTAAACAGCCACTGCTATGATTGGCTAACATCTTTGCATGTGAAATAATCTCTCTCAAAAACTTTGACCGTGTTTTTACTGTAACAGGATTAACTCATTCTAAAAAGTGTTGATTAAAAAAGGAATAATTGATGACGGGTCATTGAATTATTACAAAAATAATGCACACCCGAGGTTGCAGCACTGCACTGGAGCCGAATATAGTCATGTCTACTGAGCAGTGGGCACACAGTAGAGTGAGCGATTTCTGTAAGCTCACAAATTGTTCCATCATACTAACACAGTGAAAACAATGTAAATAAGAGACTCGTTGAGCAAACTGTTGTTTATTATAACAGATTTTCAAGGCGAAAATGCAGAAATCGAATCACCAAAAGACTCGTTTATCTCACAATAATTGTTTTAATGATGCTAATAGAAACAGTGTGAACTTCATTTAATCACTGGCTTGATTCACTATTGATTAAAAAGCAGTAAACCATTTTTTTGATAGATTTTCTCAATCATCTATATCAAGTAACAACTAAATGTTCTTTCATATGAACATGAGCAGATGTAAATAAATATTACAGTGGATCTTACAAATAAGGTGCACAACTAAGTCTATTTCTAGGACCTCAATTTGGCTTCATACAGCACCCCCCCCCCCTATTTTCACAAGACGTACATTTTCACAAAACTCATAGTACAATGATACACACTGATCACACGCACAAGATTGTTGTAATATGTCATGAGAACATTTGGTTTAATCACAGAAACTCAACAGTATCATCTTTCAATTTAGTACTTTTACCAGTCAGATCATTTAATAGCAAGCAATGCAAGATACATGTTTCAAATCACCCTTGTTGCTGAAATAATTGCCACATTAGATGCCACATCAGAAAATACATTTAAATTACCTAACTTACATAACTAAAAGGAAATCTAGTATCTCTTCAGAGTGTCCCCAAAGAATTCCCCACAAGGTTAAAAATGACAGGTATTACCATCATTGTGGGGTCCACAAAAGGGTTTACCAGGACCGACCACCCCCACACGCACACACACGCGCACGCGCACACACACACACAACACACAACACACAACACAACAAACATACACACACACACACACACAACACACACAACAAACATACACACACACCCATGCACACACACAGCACACACACACACTATTTGAACATAGTGGTTCCCCTTCATGGGAACTTCGAACTGCGTCCCCTAGGGGTCGCTATGGGGAACGCCCTCAGCGTGACTCGTGTCTGAAGATACATATGTAAAAACACCATCCGTTGGCCGGCGACAGCCCATGACGTCACTACCGGCGTGACCATAATATAAGGACCGCCGGGAGAATACATCATCCTCTTCACTGACTGTTTTGTTTGAAGCGTGCATTCTGGTAAGAGTACAGTTTCTCTCTATCATGGCGAGCACTAGCAAGGCGTTTGAGATTGTGAGTGGATCCGTGTCCTCGTTATTTGACACCCAATGACACACACACACACACAATCTTTGCGTCTTTTGTTTGGGCAAGGAGCACGCATGCGATGTCCTTGAGGGGAGAATTTGCGTGCACTCTGCACTCTCGTCTTGTCCCTCTTTTCAAGGAAAGAGGGGCAGCCGTCTGCTTCCCGCGATTCGGTACCCACCGCTGCCGAGGCACGGAGGCGATTGAAATCGCGGGGTTCGCAGTTGGATATGGCCGGAGTTAGAGAGGGACCGCCCCTTTTCGCGCGCGTCGGCCGAGAACGAGAGTGAGCTGCTGGATTGTGACGATGCGATCTTTCTGACATCATCAAATTCAGTGGTTAGTGCTCTGCTGGGTTATGCCCAGGAAGAGCAGGAGATGTTTGAGGGCGAGGAAGTTGAGACTGAACCCTCTCAATCCTCCTGCACTGCATATGTTTTTGGAGGTTATGGATCATAAAAATATTTTTTTCTGGCCATAAATCCCCAGCTCGAGCGAGCCTTCCTTTCTTCATAAATCTCGATGTGGAGGTTGAGAAGGAGTGGAAAAAGCTATTTTTTCTCGTATTCATAGGTTTCAGCATACTAGTTATGCTGACATTGAGGGGATGCGTGAAAATGGCTATGAGGGGATGCCCCCTGTGCAAGAGATGATAACCAGCTTATCTCGCTGTGGGTGAGACATCCTCTCTCAAGGCTCCCTCCTTGCCATCTAAGCCTCTGAATCTTGCTTAAATGGCAGGGCATATGCAGCAGCAGGTCAGATCGTCGCTTCGTTGCACACTATGGCGGTGCTTCAGGCGTACCAGACTGATCTGCTGAAAGACCTGGATAAGATAAAGTCCAGGTCTGAGCCCGAACAACCAAGGGGTCCTAGCCCATCTCGGTCTGGGGATCAGAGATGGGCTCAGAAGGCTAGTCTCGCGACTCTTGCCCCTCCCCCGCCTGCGGGTAGGGCTAAAGAGAGGCGTGGGTCAGAGAGAGGCAAAACCTGAAGGGGAGGTGTTCCGGATGAAGCGTCCTATATGACACTTTCGTCCGGACCAGAGTAAGACATCTACTCCTTTCCCTTAGGGGGGCATCTGCCCTCTTATTCCTCTCTAATTCCCCTGCAACCAATGGATGAGTACGATCCATTTCTAAAGGCTATTGGCTATCGCAGTGATTACATCACTCGTCGATACTAGATCCAGGCTAGTAGCGCTCCCTGTTGGTTGAGCTAGCATCACTCCCCTCACCATAGAGGGTCACCTATGAGCATGCCGCTCCCTTCTGAGCGTCTAAGTTCTCCACTCTCCAGAGCTCGTTGTTGGTCGAGCTAGCATTGCTCCCCTCATCTAGAGGGTCACCTATGAGCATGCCGCTCCCTTCTGAGCGTCCGAGTTCTCCTCTTATTCTGAAGAATGTGTTCTCCGCTCCCCAGAGCTCTGTGATTGATCGCTCTCCTGTTGGTCGAGCTAGCCTTGCTCCCCTCACCTTAGAGGGTCACCTATGAGCATGCCGCTCCCTTCTGAGCGTCTAAATTCCCTCTCATTCTGAGGAGTGAGTTCTCCACTCTCCAGAGCTCGTTGTTGGTAGAGCTAGCATTGCTCCCCTCACCTAGAGGGTCACCTATGAGCATGCCGCTCCCTTCTGAGCCTCTGAGTTTCCCTCTCATTCTGACGAATGAGTTCTCCGCGCTCCAGAGCTCTGTGATAGGTCGCTCTCCGTGTTGGTCGAGCTAGCAAGGCTCCCCTCACCATAGAGGGTCGCCTATGAGCATGCCGCTCCCTTCTGAGCATCTAACTTTCCTCTCATCTGAGGAATGAGTTATCCGCTCTCCAGAGCTCGCTGTTGGTAGAGCTAGCGTTGCTCCCCTTACCTAGAGGGTTATTTATGAGCATGCTGCTCCCTTCGGAGCGTCTGATTTCCCTCTCATTTCTGAGGAATGAGTTCTCCGCTCCCCAGAGCTCTGTGATAGATGGCTCTCCTTGATTGGTCGAGCTAGCCTTGCTCCCCTCACCATAGAGTGTCACCTATGAGCATGCCGCTCCCTTATGGGCGTCTGAGTTCCCTCTCATTCTGGGAAATGAGTGTTCCGTCCTCCAGAGCTTGCTGTCGGTAGAGCTAGCTTTGCTCCCCTCACCATAGAGGGTCACTTATGAGCATGCCGCTCCCTTCTGGGCGTCTGAGTCCCTCACTCTGAGGGATGAGTTCTCCGCTCTTAGAGCTCCTCATTGGCAGAGCTAGCACGGTTCCCCTCACCAACGAGGGTCACCTATGAGCGTGCCGCTCCCTTCTGAGCGTCTGAGTTCCCTCTCATTCTGAGGGTTGATTTCTCCGCTCTCCAGAGCTCGCTGTCGGTAGAGCTAGCATTGCTCCCCTCACCTAGAGGGTCGCTTATGAGCATGCCGCTCCCTTCTGAGCGTCTGAGTCCTCTCTCATTCTGTAGAATGAGTTTCTCCGCTCCCTAGAGCTCTGTGATAGGTCTCTCTCTTTGTTGGTCGAGCTAGCATTGCTCCCCTCACCATAGAGGGTCATTTATGAGCATGCCGCTCCCTTCTGAGTGTCTGAGTTCCCTCTCACTCTGAAGAGTGAATAGTTCTCCGCCCCGGAGCCATAGAACGTTACCCATCTAGATAAGTGCACACTCTAAGATCTTTGGGCACTTCTAAAAAAATCCACTCAGTGGTAAGATCGCACATCAAGTGTTCTGCGTTCTTTTCTAAAAATCCATGTTATGGTAAGTGCGCACACTAGACTTTGGGCACTTTTTTAAAATCCACTCAAGTGGTAAGTTCGCACATCAAGGTTCTGCGTTCTTTCTAAAAATCCTGTACGGTAGGGTTACGCGCACAGCTTCGTGCCCTTTTTTGAGTTGGTCAAAGCCCCGGCTTGTGCCTTGGGCCCCGCTCCCTTTGTCCCATATATTTTGGGTCCCCCCCCCCCCAAAAAAAAAGGGTGTCGCTACCAAAGGGTCTGTTGAGACAGTCCCTCAACAAGCATGTGCAGAGCAAGCGGTAGCTTCTGAGTGACCGGCCAGGACCTAGTTATTACCACTAGGTACTTGGCCATATCCCCTTAAAGGAATCATTCTGATTCCAGACCTTTGAGCTCTACCCTGGGTCCGGTAGTCCCGGCACCCAGCAGGTAAGGATTTAGGGTATGCAGCTCAGGCTTTCTGGCCGTAGGGGATAATGTCACTGACAGCCATCAACCGTCCCGGGGGCAACTCCCTTGGCCTGGTAGAGTTGGCTTAGTGCTCGCCTTTTTCGCGAAATTGGCTTGCACTCCCCTCAGCTTGGTGGCGTGGGTATAGCGTTCCCCATAGCGACCCCTAGGGGACACAGTTCGAAGTTCCCATGAAGGGGAACGTCTCAGGTTACATATGTAACCGTGGTTCCCCGAGTGGGGAACGAGACACTGCGTCCCCTAGGCTTTGGGCCATGCTTCGGACGCAAGCTTCAGACGAAAAAGCGGATGATGTATTCTCCCGGCGGTCCTTATATTATGGTCACGCCGGTAGTGACGTCATGGGCTGTCGCCGGCCAACGGATGGTGTTTTTACATATGTATCTTCAGACACGAGTCACGCTGAGGGCGTTCCCCATAGCGACCCCTAGGGGATGCAGTGTCTCGTTCCCCACTCGGGGAACCACGGTTACATACGTAACCTGAGACGTTATCTTATAAGATAAATAGCTTAGAATGTGAAAATTATTTGGAAACTGGAAACAAGTTTAGAAACTATATGTACAGAATCGGTGTCTATAGAAATCTGTAGACGTACCAAATGATTAGTTGATTAACCATTAAGATCAGTTGGATTAAATAATAAACAAATGTATTCAAGTGAACAAGAAGAGATGTGTTTTCATTTTGTACACATCTAAAAATTAAGGTTCTGAAAGAGAATTTTAGAAGAACATTTTAGTGAACAGTTCTTAACAGAGCCATTTTTTCTTAGTTTAAACAACATTTAAAAAATTGAAAGAAACCTTTTCTACTTTAAAGAACCTTCTGTGCAATGGACAGGTTCCATTAAAGGTTCTTCTTACAACCACTGATACCGTTAAATAACCGATCGCCAAATCATAGATATCTGGAGTAATACAGAATAGTAAGGAGGGGAAAAAATTAGTTCAAAAGATTTTCGATTTGTTCAGAAAGTTCAGCCTTTGTTGAATGCTCAATTCACTTTTATTACCAGGTGCTATTGGACTAGTGGATCCTGCCACAGGTTTCCACACCAAACACTAAATGATGAAATAAACACCTACTTGTCTGTAGGTAATGATACTTTATTTACAGTGGCTGTACATAATGAAAACAGACATGAGATTCAGCAGTGCATCTTCACCAAACTGTAGGCTTGATCTCCTGCATCTGAGTGAACTGGTTTGTCAGGAATCGTACAGTACAGATGATAAACAATTCTTATGAAAACCGAAGGAAAAAAGACAAAAGAGGCACACAGAATGAGTGTCATGTGTGTTTAGTCATGTGTGTTTGGTGCATGACAGTGTTCAAACATACCTCATTTTCCTCCAGATTTCCCTGTTTCTGTTGTTTATGGACCAAAACATCTGTAATGCAATGCAGAATCACTTAAAAAAATTAGTTGACAATCATAATTTCTATGAAATCTGTTAACTCAAATCTACAGACTGGCTCTGACTTTTGACAGCTAGCTTGGACTTCTCCAAACTGTAAACCGGTGGGCAAAAGTCATGTAGTGTATTCCAGCCTTTAAAATAGTTTTTAAATAATGACTTGTCAGAAGCAGGGCCGTAGCCTGTCATCAGTACTGGGGCAAAGGCCATCAAAAGTGTGTGTGCCCATATTTTGATAGTTCTTTTTAATCCTGCATTGGATATACATGGATATAAATCATATTTTCCATATAGGCAGAGGGTGAGGCAGATTTTAGTGTAATCTGTTAACTATGCACATTATAAACCCGTTTATTTTCAAATATTTTTAAGATGACTGTTGTTTATGATGAGAGAATTTGTGAGAGAGAGCAGAATTCAGTCACCGGGTGCGTGCACTGAACAAAACTCTATAATGCGCAACACTGTAAAAACTTGTACAAAAACAATATGATGCAACATTAGCAGATCTAAATTTAATTCTGCAATCAACACCTTTCAATTCATTTTCATTTTATTCACAACATCCGTAATAGATATCATTTAATGTGTAGGGACATGTTGTCCCAAGCCCCTGTTAATTTCTGACCCGTGACCAGGGGAAGGCTAACCTTTCCCAGCCTTACACAAGCTCCGCCTATGATCTTTATCTTTGGCACAGAGTTGTTCATGAGCTGTACGCACAATAAAGAGCTTCTTTGTCATTGACAAACGATAAAAAACATTTGCTGGTTTCTCCTGGTCGGAAGCTTATTGGTGGTGACGTTGAAGCCATGCGACCATTGTGGAACAAAACGTGTAAGAATTCAACTTTTGTTGGTTATAGAGCTTATTTTCTGCAATAATCAAAAATACATTTGTATTGGGTTTATGTAGAGGGAATCAGGGAGATGCTGACGTCTGGGCTGGCCTGCGAAAATATGTCATTGTAGCAAACTACACGACAAAGGGGAAAGACTTTTATGAGAAGTTTATGGTAAAGGATTTTCATTTTGGTGTGAGCTGCTCCTTTAAGAGTAAATGTGGCTAACAATACTGATCTGCTGATGACTTGAAAGAGGAAATGGGTGCCGTTTCTGAGAAGCTGTGCTCACTGAACAGTGTTTCAGACGGTGATGTCGGTTAGATGCTATGTTTTAAATTTATCTGAGATCATTTCCTGAGAATGATGTTCTCTTACCTGCAGATATGGGCTTAGATGTGGCTGGTACATAAGTGATCAGAGAATACATCTCTGCAGATCCAGAACAACTCTAAATAACATAACCAGTAATTGAGGTAAAAGTCCCTTAGAACAATTCAACATATTAATTATTGTTAAATACAAGTATTTATATTCAATATTATGGTGATACTCACCATACCAATTCCTTGACTGGGCACATCAGGTTTTATTGACCTCGTTTTATTGCTAAGAATGAAATATCAATCTATATGGCATCTTTTTATACATACATATATCAGATAAGCAGCTAAACATTTACACATACAGCTCCTGGACTACAAAATAGACTACTAACAAACATAGGCTACTGAATTGAATGAACATAAACTTACCGTTTTCTTTTTTTACCTAGAAAACAATAAGCTTCAGTTATATATATTTAGTTTTTAATCCTATACATCACTTTGTAGGACTATCTGTTGTTTTATAAATAAATTGATATTGACATTGAAATACTTACTTGCATATCGGCACAGACAGATGAGTCCCACGAGTCCAGACAAAATGACAACAACACCAGTCAAAACCAGCACAATAACCCATATATCTGTGTCAAAACAAAACCAACACTTTAATCCATGTTTATGTGTTTAATTATGTTTAATGTGGTTACTGTAGATACATTAGTCAACCTGAAATTTTAAGTGATAAAAGAAGTGATACATGTAGTATTATTTATTGATTGATTGTATGGAAATAAGTAAATGCTATACAGAGTTCTGGAAAAGAATGCAATGGTCAAATCAATTTGATTGAAATCAATAGATTCAAAACAATACCTTTGTAATGTGGTGTTGGTGGACCTTCAGTAAGAGCCACTGAAACACTAGACAATTCTGCATCAGAAAAGACTTCAAATGAAATGCATGATGATGGTTTTATACAATAGTGTTTGAGTGTTTGATGAAGTGCATACAAAGAAACATTTTCCGTATATATAGCATTGTACTTATTTTTAAAAACGATGCAGTATGTTACCTGTTCTGCGGGACACGGGGGTTTCAAGTGTAGAAATGACAGTGTCTTTTTGTGAAGTTTTTTGAGTGCTTGTTGCTGTTGAAACTGCAGTGAGAACATCTTAAGTTGTATTTAGTAATGACTTGCATATATCTTTACATTGTACTTAACTCAGCATTGTTGCAATAACCATAAAAACAGATAACTGGAGAGTTGTATATTGTATGATACTGAAGAAGCATTTACATGTATGATGAATGTATGTGTAAGTCTGTAAAAATTAAATGCATAATTCAAGAAGTAACCATTTTTGAAAGAACAGCATAATTATGAACCACGTCATTATTGAACTCTATGCTAATGCTTCCCATGCTTTTGTATAAACTGGATCCCAGCTATATTTTTGAATATGACTTTAGAATCCAACATATTAATTTTACACAAACACTTTGAAATGTGTAGGAGGCATGAAGTGGACTGGAAAAAACACAAGGTCCCGAGACATTTTTAAGAGTTGAACTTTAACTCGAACTCGAACACATTTTTAGAAAGACGTGTTGTGCTCCAGATGTTGCAGAAGACATGACACACAAGCTCAACGGTTGAGCTCAACACATCTGTCTAGTGCAGGGATACTCTAACCCTAATCAAACACACCTGAGCATGTTAATCAATGTCTTCAGGATCATTAGAAAATCACAAGAAGGTGAGTTTGATCAGGGTTGGAGCTAAACTCTACAGGAAAGTGGATCTCGCGAGCCAGATTTGAGTATCACGGGTCTAGTGCGTTTACATAGAAAATGAGTAATGGGATAGATAAAGCATTCTGTGCCATAACCATGTTGAAAAAGCAGCATAATCATGGACCATGTCATTATTAAATTCTCTACTGCTTAGTGCTTACCATGTACAAATACACTTTGAAAATGAACCCCAGCTGTATTTTTAATATGACTGTATCCAACATATCAATTTTACACAGGGACAGAATTGTGTCATTGATAACTTACACATCGTTTCCTTTTCTGTGTTGGTTGGTAGATTTGTATTGGAATGAAGGTCTATTAATATAAAAATAACACATCACAAGGAAAATAAATGTTCAGAAGGTAATAATTTCTCAATGAATCTATAATAATCAGAAGATGTGTTTTCAATAACTTACACGTTTTACTGTATGTTGTGGTTTCAGAAGTGGACATTATAGTTAAAGCTGTTGAAAAAAACATTGTGAATTTTGCACTGACATATAAGTAAATGTTCAACAAATAATAATGAACCTGACAGAATGATTGTCATTTTGAAGACATTCAATACAGAGTGAGAATAACTGATGTACAAACTCATTTACTCACAGGTTTTCATGGCTGTTGTAGTAGTTTGTTCAGTGGTGGTAGATGTTGAAACTGCAGAGACAATTTATCATAATTACAGGGTATCAATTCACATTCTTTTTTATATACATTATATTAAATTATCATGGTCAATTTACATTATTTTCAACCTTTTTCAAGCAAAGTTTGTTTGCTGAAGGTAAAGGTCCTTCAAATAAAAAAAGCTCAGGTCACATACTTGTGATGTAACTTGACATCACCTCTACATGAATATGAAAATAAAAACCTTACTCTGGACTGTTACTGTCACTGGATCAGAATGAGCGGATGGTTTTTGAACGTTACTCTTCATCACAGTGAAGAAGCAGGTTATTCTCACAGATGAACTCTGACCTCCAGACCAAACACTGATCTGAGATCCAGTGAGTGAGATCTGACATGATGAGCTCTGTTTTGTGTTACTATCTCTTCCATTTATGATAAAGACACACATCTCCATCTTCAGATCTTCAGTATTCTCACAGCTCAGCTCAACTGTGTCTGTTTCCAGAATAACAAAAGCAGACGCTGTCAGGCTGGCCCGAGGAAGACCTAATGGGGGAAAAAATGGATGATTTATATGTTGGTGGAAATTCTCATGTAAACTAACTATCAATTACTGAGCAATAGTTCTTTATTTGCATCCTGTTCATTTTATTGCCAAATCATAATTAGTCAGGCGCAAGATGAACTCATATTGAGAATATTGCTAAAGAATACTTTAATTAAAATACTTCAGCACATATATTTTTGTAGTCACAGAGTTCAAAAGGTGCTGCAAAACATTATGTTAAGAGTATACAAAGAAAATTTTAATATATTTAATAACATTTAATAAAAATCCCTTTTTGTTCAATTTCTCCTCAATAATTGCAGAAATGAGTTTCTATAGATTTGTCAGACATAGTCTGGCTCTCTGACATCTCAACTATGATCGCATGATATCATCAAACAGCTCTTCCTTCCTGTCTAAATGTATCAGACTGTTCACTTGTCAAAAGTCACTGTGGTTAGTTTGTCTGAAATGGACCCACAAGTTGTTCTGTGTATGAAGATAGACTTCATAGATTACTGATTCAGTGTCTGACACACTGATCTATGTAATGACAGGATTGCTCTAACTGATCAATAGTCCTCCAAAGATTTCATAATGTTCTTCTGGCCTACATACTGACTACAGAATTATACTGGCATCTCTAATCATTAAATGTGTTCATGTTTTTAAAAGGAATCATAATAGTGATAACTCACCTCTGATGGTGTATGTGTCACTGTGTGGTGATCTGATCTCAGGTTGAGTCTTGAGTGAATAAACACAGATCAGCTGTCTGCTGTTCACTGATCGTGTGAAGAGTTCACTGTGACTTAAATAAAACATACAATTATTCTCTCCAGACTGACTCCTCTGAGAGACACGCTGATACAGAAGAACATCATCCTCAGCGTAGAGACTACAGATGAAATCAGCTCGGACTGAAAGTGGTATTTCACACACTATGTTGAACAAGTTATCATCTCCATTAGCACCGATGATGGGTTTCTGAAGTGAATCTGTTCGAAGAGAAAATATACAGTTATTAAAAACATTGTCGTTTCCAAAACAGAAGAACAGCTGTGAAATATCTCACCTAGAACCGTCACTGTGGCAGGAGGAGAATGATGTGATTGTTTATCGATGCCTCGTTCATGTATTGTGTAGTAACAGTTAATGTAGATCGATTCAGGTGATTTTACAGATGCCCATCTGAGCACTTCAGCACCAGTGAGATCCAGCTCACATGATGAACTGACTTTTATCTTCTTCTCTTCACTGTTTATGTAGAAATAACACTGATTCACTAAAACATCTGCTGGTGTCTCACAGCTGATCTTCACTGAGCTGGACTCTCTTATGACATCTGGAGACACTTTTACACGAGGAGATTCTGAAACAACACAAAACAGATCAGCTATATTACACCTCCTCACCAACCGAGTTTACAAGCACAGCATTTTATGATGTCTATATTCTGGCTGAGACTTTAGTCATTCAAATTCAAAGAGCATCACAGCTACACAAATATTCTTGTATAAATATTAAACGTCATTCTTTATTAATCATTATCACTTTCTATGTTTCAATTTTGTATTTACTGATCAGACATGCAGAAATATTCTAGGCAATGTAACTTCATCAAAAGATGAGTCCAAATATGAACATAAATTACTTAAGAATATATTAAACGTCATAAATCTCTTACTGTAAGACTGAACCTCCATCAGGAGCTGAAAAACTATGAAGACAAACAACTCCATTACAGCGAGTGTGATGAAAGAGACAGAATGAGATCTACACAACATGAGTGAATTAGGAAGTGGTACATCAGGCCACAGGAAACCAAATGTATATAGTGCATTTTTATGTAGATGGAATAGATAATAATACTAACTTAAAGACACATGCAATGTCATTTGTACCATAGAGCATGCACTAGTGTTAATAACATTTACATTTAGTCATTTAGCAGACGCTTTTATCCAAAGCAAATTACAATTGGGGAATACATGAAGTGATTCATCATAAAGAGGCAAACAGACAGAGGAAGTGCTCGTAACACCAAGTCTTAGTCATTGTTCAAATAAGTACAAGCTAGCAAGGGAAGGAGAGAAAGATAAAGAGAAAGATTACGTTTTTTTTTAGTTTAGGATGAAGTCAAGTAGTGTTGAAAGAGATGAGTTTTCAGTTGTTGCTTGAAGATTGACAGGGATCCAGCAGTCTGGATGGGGGGGGGGGGGGGGGGGGTGATCATTCCACCGGCCAGGAACGGTGAACGAGAATGTTCTGGAGAGTGATTTTGATCCTCTCTGTGATGGTACCACGAGGCGTCGCTCACTAGCAGATCTCAGACTTCTGGAGGTGATGTCCTAGATAACCCAGACATTTTGTATTATTTACTCTATTATTTTTCACTGATTACGGTGTTTATTAATCCATTTTAAAGGTCACAATTTAGATATAAATGTAATTCTCTCTCCTGAATTTAGCTCTCTGATTTGACCGCTCCATCAGAAGGGATGTGTCTGCTGTGAAACATCAATGTAAACAGCCACTGCTATGATTGGCTAACATCTTTGCATGTGAAATAATCTCTCTCAAAAACTTTGACCGTGTTTTTACTGTAACAGGATTAACTCATTCTAAAAAGTGTTGATTAAAAAAGGAATAATTGATGACGGGTCATTGAATTATTACAAAAATAATGCACACCGAGGTTGCAGCACTGCACTGGAGCCGAATATAGTCATGTCTACTGAGCAGTGGGCACACAGTAGAGTGAGCGATTTCTGTAAGCTCACAAATTGTTCCATCATACTAACACAGTGAAAACAATGTAAATAAGAGACTCGTTGAGCAAACTGTTGTTTATTATAATAGATTTTCAAGGCGAAAATGCAGAAATCGAATCACCAAAAGACTCGTTTATCTCACAATAATTGTTTTAATGATGCTAATAGAAACAGTGTGAACTTCATTTAATCACTGGCTTGATTCACTATTGATTAAAAAGCAGTAAACCACTTTTTTGATAGCTTTTCTCAATCATCTAAATCAAGTTACAACTAAACGTTCTTTCATATGAACATGAGCAGATAAATATTACAGTGGATCTTACAAATAAGGTGCACAACTAAGTCTATTTCTAGGACCTCAAATTGGCTTCATACAGCACCCCCCCCCCCCCCCACACACCACACACTATTTTCACAAAACGTACATTTTCAAAACTCATAGTACAATGATACACACTGATCACACGCACAAGATTGTTGTAATATGTCATGAGAACATTTGGTTTAATCACAAACTCAACAGTATCATCTTTCAATTTAGTACTTTTACCAGTCAGATCATTTAATAGCAAGCAATGCAAGATACATGTTTCAAATCACCCTTGTTGCTGAAATAATTGCCACATTAGATGCCACATCAGAAAATACATTTAAATTACCTAACTTACATAACTAAAAGGAAATCTAGTATCTCTTCAGAGTGTCCCCAACGAATTCCCCACAAGGTTAAAAATGACAGGTATTACCATCATTGTGGGGTCCACAAAAGGGTTTACCAGGACCGACCACCCCCACACGCACACACACGCGCACGCGCACGCGCACACACACACACACACAACACACACACACACACACACATGACACGCACACAGACACACACACAACACCCACGCACGCACGCATGCACGCACGCACACAACACGCACGCACACACACCACACACACACACCCATGCACGCACACGCACACGCACACGCGCACACACACACAGACACACACACACACGCAAACAACACAACACACATACACACACACACACACACACACACTCTTTGAACATAGTGGTTATCTTATAAGATAAATAGCTTAGAATGTGAAAATAATTTGGAAACTGGAAACAAGTTCTATAGAAACTATATGTACAGAATCAGTGTCTGTAGAAATCTGTAGATGTACCAAATGATTAATTGATTAACCATTAAGATCAGTTGGATTAAATAATAAACAAATGTATTCAAGTGAACAAGAAGATAGTAAAAGAGCTTTATGAAAGGTGTTTACTGTGAATGAAACATTTATATAGATGAAACACCTATTTTGTGTAGTGAACACATTTTGTGTAGTGTGTGTTCTAGTGTTTTCATTTTGTACACATCTAAAAATTAAGGTTCCGAAAGAGGGTCTTAGAAGAACATTTTAGTGAACAGTTCTTAAAAGAGCCATTTTTTCTTAGTTTAAACAACATTTAAATAATTGAAAGAAACCTATTCTACTATAAAGAACCTTCAGTGCAATGAACAGGTTTCATTAAAGGTTCTTCTTACAACCACCGATACCGTTAAAGAACTGATCGCCAAATCATAGATATCTGGAGTAATACAGAATAGTAAGGAGGGGAAAAAATTAGTTCAAAAGATTTTCGATTTGTTCAGAAAGTTCAGCCTTTGTTGAATGCTCAATTCACTTTTATTACCAGGTGCTTTTGGACTAGTGGATCCTGCCACAGGTTTCCACACCAAACACTAAATGATGAAATAAACACCTACTTGTCTGTAGGTAATGATACTTTATTTACAGTGGCTGTACATAATGAAAACAGACATGAGATTCAGCAGTGCATCTTCACCAAACTGTAGGCTTGATCTCCTGCATCTGAGTGAACTGGTTTGTCAGGAATCGTACAGTACAGATGATAAACATTCTTAAGAAAACCGAAGGAAAAAAGACAGAAGAGGCACACAGAATGAGTGTCATGTGTGTTTGGTCATGTGTGTTTGGTGCGTGACAGTGTTCAAACATACCTCATTTTCCTCCAGATTCCCCTGTTTCTGTTGTTTATGGACCAAAACATCTGTAATGCAATGCAGAATCACTTAAAAAAATTAGTTGATCATCACAATTTCTATGAAATCTGTTAACTCAAATCTACAGACTGGCTCTGACTTTTGACAGCTAGCTTGGACATCTCCAAACTGTAAACCGGTGGGCAAAAGTCATGTAGTGTATTCCAGCCTTTAAAAGAGTTTTTTTTAATAATGACTTGTCAGAAGCAGGGCCGTAGCCTGTCATCAGTACTGGGGCAAAGGCCATCACAAAAGTGTGCCCATATTTTGATAGTTCTTTTTAATCCTGCATTGGATATACATGGATATAAATCATATTTTCCATATAGGCAGAGGGTGAGGCAGATTTTAGTGTAATCTGTTTACTATGCACATTATAAACCCGTTTATTTTCAAATATTTTTAAGATGACTGTTGTTTATGATGAGAGAATTTGTGAGAGAGCAGAATTCAGTCACCGGGTGCGTGCACTGAACAAAACTCTATCATTCGCAACACTGTAAAAACTTGCACAAAAACAATATGATGCAACATTAGCAGATCTAAATTTAATTCTGCAATCAACACCTTTCAATTCATTTTATTCACAATATCCGTAATAGATATCATTTAATGTGTAGGGACATGTTGTCCCAAGCCCCTGTTCATTTCTGACCCGTGACCAGGGGAAGGCTAACCTTTCCCAGCCTTACACAAGCTCCGCCTATGGTCTTTATCTTTGGCACAGAGTTGTTCATGAGCTGTACGCACAATAAAGAGCTTCTTTGTCATTGACAAACGATAAAAAACATTTGCTGGTTTCTCCTGGTCGGAAGCTTATTGACGTTGAAGTCATGCGACCATTGTAAAAAAAAAAAAAAAAGAATTCAACTTTTTTTGGTCATAGAGCTTATTTTCTGCAAAAATCTAAAATAAATTTGTATTGGGTTTATGTAGAGGGAATCAGATGCTGACGTCTGGGCTGGCCTGCGAATACATGTCATTGCAACAAATGACATGACAAAGGGGAAAGACTTTCATGTGAACTTAAATTGTATGGACTACTTTCATGAGAAGTTTATGGTAAAGGATTTTAATTTTGGTGTGAGCTGCTCCTTTAAGAGTAAATGTGGCTAACAATACTGATCTGCTGATGACTTGAAAGAGGAAATGGGTGCCGTTTCTGAGAAGCTGTGCTCACTGAACAGTGTTTCAGATGGTGATGTCGGTTAGATGCTATGTTTTAAATTTATCTGAGATCATTTCCTGAGAATGATGTTCTCTTACCTGCAGATATGGGCTTAGATGTGGCTGGTACAGAAGTGATCAGAGAATACATCTCTGCAGATCCAGAACAACTCTAAATAACATAACCAGTAATTGAGGTAAAGTCCCTTAGAACAATTCATATTAATTATTGTTAAATACAAGTATTTATAGTCAATATTATGGTGATACTCACCATATCAATTCCTTGACTGGGCACATCAGGTTTTATTGACCTCGTTTTATTGCTAAGAATGAAATATCAATCTATATGGCATCTTTTTATACATACATATATCAGATAAGCAGCTAAACATTTACACATACAGCTCCTGGACTACAAAATAGACTACTAACAAACATAGGCTACTGAATTGAATGAACATAAACTTACCGTTTTCTTTTTTTACCTAGAAAACAATAAGCTTCAGTTATATATATTTAGTTTTTAATCCTATACATCACTTTGTAGGACTATCTGTTGTTTTATAAATAAATTGATATTGACATTGAAATACTTACTTGCATATCGGCACAGACAGATGAGTCCCACGAGTCCAGACAAAATGACAACAACACCAGTCAAAACCAGCACAATAACCCATATATCTGTGTCAAAACAAAACCAACACTTTAATCCATGTTTATGTGTTTAATTATGTTTAATGTGGTTACTGTAGATACATTAGTCAACCTGAAATTTTAAGTGATAAAAGAAGTGATACATGTAGTATTATTTATTGATTGATTGTATGGAAATAAGTAAATGCTATACAGAGTTCTGGAAAAGAATGCAATGGTCAAATCAATTTGATTGAAATCAATAGATTCAAAACAATACCTTTGTAATGTGGTGTTGGTGGACCTTCAGTAAGAGCCACTGAAACACTAGACAATTCTGCATCAGAAAAGACTTCAAATGAAATGCATGATGATGGTTTTATACAATAGTGTTTGAGTGTTTGATGAAGTGCATACAAAGAAACATTTTCCGTATATATGGCATTATACTTATTTTTACAAACGATGCAGTAAGTTACCTGTTCTGCGGGACACGGGGGTTTCAAATGTAGAAATGTCAGTGTCCATTTGTGAAGTTTTTTGAGTGCTTGTTGCTGTTGAAACTGCAGTGAGAACATCTTAAGTTGTATTTAGTAATGACTTGCATATGTATATCTTTACATTGTACTGAACTCAGCATTGTAGCAATAACCATAAAAAACAGATAACTGGACAGTTGTATATTGTATGATACTGAAAAAGCATTCATATGCATGATGAATGTATGTGTAAGTCTGTAAAAATGAAATGCATAATTCAAGAAGTAACCACATTGGAAAAAACAGCATAATTATGAACCACGTCATTATTGAATTCTATGCTAATGCTTCCCATGCTTTTGTATAAACTGGATCCCAGCTATATTTTTGAATATGACTTTAGAATCCAACATATTAATTTTACACAAACACTTTGAAATGTGTAGGAGGCATGAAGTGGACTGGAAAAAACACAAGGTCCCGAGACATTTTTAAGAGTTGAACTTTAACTTGAACTTCACATTTTTAGAAAGACGTGTTGTGCTCCAGATGTTGCAGAAGACATGACACACAAGCTCAACGGTTGAGCTCAACACATCTGTCTAGTGCAGGGATACTCTAATCCTAATCAAACACACCTGAGCATGTTAATCAATGTCTTCAGGATCATTAGAAAATCACAAGAAGGTGAGTTTGATCAGGGTTGGAGCTAAACTCTACAGGAAAGTGGATCTGGCGAGCCAGATTTGAGTATCACGGGTCTAGTGCGTTTACATAGAAAATGAGTAATGGGATAGATAAAGCATTCTGTGCCATAACCATGTTGAAAAAGCAGCATAATCATGGACCATGTCGTTATTTAATTCTCTACTGCTTAGTGCTTACCATGTACAAATACACTTTGAAAATGAACCCCAGCTGTATTTTTAATATGACTGTATCCAACATATCAATTTTACTCAGGGACAGAATTGTGTCATTGATAACTTACACATCGTTTCCTTTTCTGTGTTGGTTGGTAGATTTGTATTGGAATGAAGGTCTATTAATATAAAAATAACACATCACAAGGAAAATAAATGTTCAGAAGGTAATTTTTCTCAATGAATCTATAATAATCAGAAGATGTGTTTTCAGTAACTTACACGTTTTACTGTATGTTGTGGTTTCAGAAGTGGACATTATAGTTAAAGCTGTTGAAAAAAACATTGTGAATTTTGCACTGACATATAAGTAAATGTTCAACAAATAATAATGAACCTGACAGAATGATTGTCATTTTGAAGACATTCAATACAGAGTGAGAATAACTGATTGTACAAACTCATTTACTCACAGGTTTTCATGGCTGTTGTAGTAGTTTGTTCAGTGGTGGTAGATGTTGAAACTGCAGAGACAATTGATCATAATTACAGGGTATCAATTCACATTCTTTTTTTATAAACATGTATTATATTAAATTATCATTGTCAATTTACATTATTTTCAACCTTTTTCAAGCAAAGTTTGTTTGCTGAAGGTAAAGGTCCTTCAAATAAAAAAAGCTCAGGTCACATACTTGTGATGTAACTTGACATCACCTCTACATGAATATGAAAATAAAAACCTTACTCTGGACTGTTACTGTCACTGGATCAGAATGAGCGGATGGTTTTTGTACTTGTCTCTTCATCACAGTGAAGAAGCAGGTTATTCTCACAGATGAACTCTGACCTCCAGACCAAACACTGATCTGAGATCCAGTGAGTGAGATCTGACATGATGAGCTCTGTTTTGTGTTACTATCTCTTCCATTTATGATAAAGACACACATCTCCATCTTCAGATCTTCAGTATTCTCACAGCTCAGCTCAACTGTGTCTGTTTCCAGAATAACAGAAGCAGACGCTGTCAGGCTGGCCCGAGGAAGATCTAATGGGGAAAAAATGGATGATTTATATGTTGGTGGATATTCTCATGTAAACTAACTATCAATTACTGAGCAGTGGTTCTTTATTTGCATCCTGTTCATTTTATTGCCGCTGTGTAAAAATCATCATCAAATCATAATCAGTCAGGCACATTTTGAACTCATATTGAGCATATTGCTAAAGAATACTTTAATTAAAATACTTCAGCACATATATTTTTGTAGTCACGGAGTTCAAAAGGTGCTGCAAAACATTATGTTAAGAGTATACAAAGAAAATTTAAAAATATTTAATAACATTTAATAAAAATCACTTTTTGTTCAATTTCTCCTCAATAATTGCAGAAATGAGTTTCTATAGATTTGTCAGACATAGTCTGGCTCTCTGACATCTCAACTATGATCGCATGATATCATCAAACAGCTCTTCCTTCCTGTCTAAATGTATCAGACTGTTCACTTGTCAAAAGTCACTGTGGTTAGTTTGTCTGAAATGGACCCACAAGTTGTTCTGTGTAAGAAGCAAGACTTCATAGATTACTGATTCAGTGTCTGACACACTGATCTATATAATGACAGGATTGCTCTAACTGATCAATAGTCCTCCAAAGATTTCATAATATCCTACTGGCCTACATACTGACTACAGAATTATACTGGCATCTCTAATCATTAAATGTGTTCATGTTTTTAAAAGGAATCATAATAGTGATAACTCACCTCTGATGGTGTATGTGTCACTGTGTGGTGATCTGATCTCAGGTTGAGTCTTGAGTGAATAAACACAGATCAGCTGTCTGCTGTTCACTGATCGTGAGAAGAGTACACTGTGACTTAAATAAAACATACAAAAACTCTCTCCAGACTGTCTCCTCTGAGAGACACGCTGATACAGAAGAACATCATCATCCTCAGTGTAGAGACTACAGATGAAATCAGCTCGGACTGAAAGTGGTATTTCACACACTATGTCCAACAAGTTATCATCTCCACTAGTACTGATGATGGGTTTCTGAAGTGAATCTGTTCAAAGAGAAATTATCCAGTTATTAAAAACATTGTAGTTTCCAAAACAGAAGAACAGCTGTGAAATATCTCACCTAGAACCGTCACTGTGGCAGGAGGAGAATGATGTGATGGTTTATTGATGCCTCGTTCATGTATTGTGTAGTAACAGTTAATGTAGATCGATTCAGGTGATTTTACAGATGCCCATCTGAGCACTTCAGCACCAGTGAGATCCAGCTCACATGATGAACTGACTTTTATATTCTTCTCTTCACTGTTTATGTAGAAATGACACTGATACACTAAAACATCTGCTGGTGTCTCACAGCTGATCTTCACTGAGCTGGACTCTCTTATGACATCTGGAGACACTTTTACACGAGGAGAGTCTGCAACAACACAAAACAGATCAATTACTACATTACATCTAATCACAGAAAATGTTTACAGGCCCAATAATACTCCAATATTAATCACATATATTTCAGTTCTAAAAACCTAAATAAGACAACTGCTGATTATATACAAAATATATTACAGCAAAACTAATATGTCAGGTCCACTTGTAGATCTACTGATCAGACATGTTGAAATATTTTAGACAATGACACTTTGTTCACTACAAATGTGAACATACAATATTTAATTGACATGAAACAATAGAGATCACTTACTGTAAGACTGAACCTCCATCAGGAGCTGAAACACTATGAAGACGATCAACTCCATTACAGCGACTGTCAGTACAGAGACTCACACAATAGATGAATTAGGAAGTAACACATCAGACCACAGGAAACCATACGCTCTGTGGAGCGAGTTTTATCCTTGGCCTGGTAGAGTTGGCTTAGTGCTCGCCTTTTTCGCGAAATTGGCTTGCACTCCCCTCAGCTTGGTGGCGTGGGTATAGCGTTCCCCATAGCGACCCCTAGGGGACACAGTTCGAAGTTCCCATGAAGGGGAACGTCTCAGGTTACATATGTAACCGTGGTTCCCCGAGTGGGGAACGAGACACTGCGTCCCCTAGGCTTTGGGCCATGCTTCGGACGCAAGCTTCAGACGAAAAAGCGGATGATGTATTCTCCCGGCGGTCCTTATATTATGGTCACGCCGGTAGTGACGTCATGGGCTGTCGCCGGCCAACGGATGGTGTTTTTACATATGTATCTTCAGACACGAGTCACGCTGAGGGCGTTCCCCATAGCGACCCCTAGGGGATGCAGTGTCTCGTTCCCCACTCGGGGAACCACGGTTACATACGTAACCTGAGACGTTATCTTATAAGATAAATAGCTTAGAATGTGAAAATTATTTGGAAACTGGAAACAAGTTTAGAAACTATATGTACAGAATCGGTGTCTATAGAAATCTGTAGACGTACCAAATGATTAGTTGATTAACCATTAAGATCAGTTGGATTAAATAATAAACAAATGTATTCAAGTGAACAAGAAGAGATGTGTTTTCATTTTGTACACATCTAAAAATTAAGGTTCTGAAAGAGAATTTTAGAAGAACATTTTAGTGAACAGTTCTTAACAGAGCCATTTTTTCTTAGTTTAAACAACATTTAAAAAATTGAAAGAAACCTTTTCTACTTTAAAGAACCTTCTGTGCAATGGACAGGTTCCATTAAAGGTTCTTCTTACAACCACTGATACCGTTAAATAACCGATCGCCAAATCATAGATATCTGGAGTAATACAGAATAGTAAGGAGGGGAAAAAATTAGTTCAAAAGATTTTCGATTTGTTCAGAAAGTTCAGCCTTTGTTGAATGCTCAATTCACTTTTATTACCAGGTGCTATTGGACTAGTGGATCCTGCCACAGGTTTCCACACCAAACACTAAATGATGAAATAAACACCTACTTGTCTGTAGGTAATGATACTTTATTTACAGTGGCTGTACATAATGAAAACAGACATGAGATTCAGCAGTGCATCTTCACCAAACTGTAGGCTTGATCTCCTGCATCTGAGTGAACTGGTTTGTCATCGGAATCGTACAGTACAGATGATAAACAATTCTTATGAAACCGAAGGAAAAAAGACAAAAGAGGCACACAGAATGAGTGTCATGTGTGTTTAGTCATGTGTGTTTGGTGCATGACAGTGTTCAAACATACCTCATTTTCCTCCAGATTTCCCTGTTTCTGTTGTTTATGGACCAAAACATCTGTAATGCAATGCAGAATCACTTAAAAAAATTAGTTGACAATCATAATTTCTATGAAATCTGTTAACTCAAATCTACAGACTGGCTCTGACTTTTGACAGCTAGCTTGGACTTCTCCAAACTGTAAACCGGTGGGCAAAAGTCATGTAGTGTATTCCAGCCTTTAAAATAGTTTTTAAATAATGACTTGTCAGAAGCAGGGCCGTAGCCTGTCATCAGTACTGGGGCAAAGGCCATCAAAAGTGTGTGTGCCCATATTTTGATAGTTCTTTTTAATCCTGCATTGGATATACATGGATATAAATCATATTTTCCATATAGGCAGAGGGTGAGGCAGATTTTAGTGTAATCTGTTAACTATGCACATTATAAACCCGTTTATTTTCAAATATTTTTAAGATGACTGTTGTTTATGATGAGAGAATTTGTGAGAGAGAGCAGAATTCAGTCACCGGGTGCGTGCACTGAACAAAACTCTATAATGCGCAACACTGTAAAAACTTGTACAAAAACAATATGATGCAACATTAGCAGATCTAAATTTAATTCTGCAATCAACACCTTTCAATTCATTTTCATTTTATTCACAACATCCGTAATAGATATCATTTAATGTGTAGGGACATGTTGTCCCAAGCCCCTGTTAATTTCTGACCCGTGACCAGGGGAAGGCTAACCTTTCCCAGCCTTACACAAGCTCCGCCTATGATCTTTATCTTTGGCACAGAGTTGTTCATGAGCTGTACGCACAATAAAGAGCTTCTTTGTCATTGACAAACGATAAAAAACATTTGCTGGTTTCTCCTGGTCGGAAGCTTATTGGTGGTGACGTTGAAGCCATGCGACCATTGTGGAACAAAACGTGTAAGAATTCAACTTTTGTTGGTTATAGAGCTTATTTTCTGCAATAATCAAAAATACATTTGTATTGGGTTTATGTAGAGGGAATCAGGGAGATGCTGACGTCTGGGCTGGCCTGCGAAAATATGTCATTGTAGCAAACTACACGACAAAGGGGAAAGACTTTTATGAGAAGTTTATGGTAAAGGATTTTCATTTTGGTGTGAGCTGCTCCTTTAAGAGTAAATGTGGCTAACAATACTGATCTGCTGATGACTTGAAAGAGGAAATGGGTGCCGTTTCTGAGAAGCTGTGCTCACTGAACAGTGTTTCAGACGGTGATGTCGGTTAGATGCTATGTTTTAAATTTATCTGAGATCATTTCCTGAGAATGATGTTCTCTTACCTGCAGATATGGGCTTAGATGTGGCTGGTACATAAGTGATCAGAGAATACATCTCTGCAGATCCAGAACAACTCTAAATAACATAACCAGTAATTGAGGTAAAAGTCCCTTAGAACAATTCAACATATTAATTATTGTTAAATACAAGTATTTATATTCAATATTATGGTGATACTCACCATACCAATTCCTTGACTGGGCACATCAGGTTTTATTGACCTCGTTTTATTGCTAAGAATGAAATATCAATCTATATGGCATCTTTTTATACATACATATATCAGATAAGCAGCTAAACATTTACACATACAGCTCCTGGACTACAAAATAGACTACTAACAAACATAGGCTACTGAATTGAATGAACATAAACTTACCGTTTTCTTTTTTTACCTAGAAAACAATAAGCTTCAGTTATATATATTTAGTTTTTAATCCTATACATCACTTTGTAGGACTATCTGTTGTTTTATAAATAAATTGATATTGACATTGAAATACTTACTTGCATATCGGCACAGACAGATGAGTCCCACGAGTCCAGACAAAATGACAACAACACCAGTCAAAACCAGCACAATAACCCATATATCTGTGTCAAAACAAAACCAACACTTTAATCCATGTTTATGTGTTTAATTATGTTTAATGTGGTTACTGTAGATACATTAGTCAACCTGAAATTTTAAGTGATAAAAGAAGTGATACATGTAGTATTATTTATTGATTGATTGTATGGAAATAAGTAAATGCTATACAGAGTTCTGGAAAAGAATGCAATGGTCAAATCAATTTGATTGAAATCAATAGATTCAAAACAATACCTTTGTAATGTGGTGTTGGTGGACCTTCAGTAAGAGCCACTGAAACACTAGACAATTCTGCATCAGAAAAGACTTCAAATGAAATGCATGATGATGGTTTTATACAATAGTGTTTGAGTGTTTGATGAAGTGCATACAAAGAAACATTTTCCGTATATATAGCATTGTACTTAGTTTTAAAAACGATGCAGTAAGTTACCTGTTCTGCGGGACACGGGGGTTTCAAGTGTAGAAATGACAGTGTCCATTTGTGACGTTTTTTGAGTGCTTGTTGCTGTTGAAACTGCAGTGAGAACATCTTAAGTTGTATTTAGTAATGACTTGCATATATCTTTACATTGTACTTAACTCAGCATTGTTGCAATAACCATAAAAACAGATAACTGAACAATTGTATATTGTATGATACTGAAAAAGCATTCATATGCATGATGAATGTATGTGTAAGTCTGTAAAAATGAAATGCATAATTCAAGAAGTAACCATTTTGGAAAAAACAGCATAATTATGAACCACGTCATTATTGAATTCTATGCTAATACTTCCCATGCTTTTGTATAAACTGGATCCCAGCTATATTTTTGAATATGACTTTAGAATCCAACATATTAATTTTACACAAACACTTTGAAATGTGTAGGAGGCATGAAGTGGACTGGAAAAAACACAAGGTCCCGAGACATTTTTAAGAGTTTAACTTTAACTCGAACTTCACATTTTTAGAAAGACGTGTTGTGCTCCAGATGTTGCAGAAGACATGACACACAAGCTCAACGGTTGAGCTCAACACATCTGTCTAGTGCAGGGATACTCTAATCCTAATCAAACACACCTGAGTATGTTAATCAATGTCTTCAGGATCATTAGAAAATCACAAGAAGGTGAGTTTGATCAGGGTTGGAGCTAAACTCTACAGGAAAGTGGATCTCGCGAGCCAGATTTGAGTATCACGGGTCTAGTGCGTTTACATAGAAAATGAGTAATGGGATAGATAAAGCATTCTGTGCCATAACCATGTTGAAAAAGCAGCATAATCATGGACCATGTCATTATTTAATTCTCTACTGCTTAGTGCTTACCATGTACAAATACACTTTGAAAATGAACCCCAGCTGTATTTTTAATATGACTGTATCCAACATATCAATTTTACACAGGGACAGAATTGTGTCATTGATAACTTACACATCGTTTCCTTTTCTGTGTTGGTTGGTAGATTTGTATTGGAATGAAGGTCTATTAATATAAAAATAACACATCACAAGGAAAATAAATGTTCAGAAGGTAATTATTTCTCAATGAATCTATAATAATCAGAAGATGTGTTTTCAATAACTTACACGTTTTACTGTATGTTGTGGTTTCAGAAGTGGACATTATAGTTAAAGCTGTTGAAAAAAACATTGTGAATTTTGCACTGACATATAAGTAAATGTTCAACAAATAATAATGAACCTGACAGAATGATTGTCATTTTGAAGACATTCAATACAGAGTGAGAATAACTGATGTACAAACTCATTTACTCACAGGTTTTCATGGCTGTTGTAGTAGTTTGTTCAGTGGTGGTAGATGTTGAAACTGCAGAGACAATTGATCATAATTACAGGGTATCAATTCACATTCTTTTTTATAAACATGTATTATATTAAATTATCATGGTCAATTTACATTATTTTCAACCTTTTTCAAGCAAAGTTTGTTTGCTGAAGGTAAAGGTCCTTCAAATAAAAAAAGCTCAGGTCACATACTTGTGATGTAACTTGACATCACCTCTACATGAATATGAAAATAAAAACCTTACTCTGGACTGTTACTGTCACTGGATCAGAATGAGCGGATGGTTTTTGAACGTTACTCTTCATCACAGTGAAGAAGCAGGTTATTCTCACAGATGAACTCTGACCTCCAGACCAAACACTGATCTGAGATCCAGTGAGTGAGATCTGACATGATGAGCTCTGTTTTGTGTTACTATCTCTTCCATTTATGATAAAGACACACATCTCCATCTTCAGATCTTCAGTATTCTCACAGCTCAGCTCAACTGTGTCTGTTTCCAGAATAACAAAAGCAGACGCTGTCAGGCTGGCCCGAGGAAGACCTAATGGGGGAAAAAATGGATGATTTATATGTTGGTGGAAATTCTCATGTAAACTAACTATCAATTACTGAGCAATAGTTCTTTATTTGCATCCTGTTCATTTTATTGCCAAATCATAATTAGTCAGGCGCAAGATGAACTCATATTGAGAATATTGCTAAAGAATACTTTAATTAAAATACTTCAGCACATATATTTTTGTAGTCACAGAGTTCAAAAGGTGCTGCAAAACATTATGTTAAGAGTATACAAAGAAAATTTTAATATATTTAATAACATTTAATAAAAATCCCTTTTTGTTCAATTTCTCCTCAATAATTGCAGAAATGAGTTTCTATAGATTTGTCAGACATAGTCTGGCTCTCTGACATCTCAACTATGATCGCATGATATCATCAAACAGCTCTTCCTTCCTGTCTAAATGTATCAGACTGTTCACTTGTCAAAAGTCACTGTGGTTAGTTTGTCTGAAATGGACCCACAAGTTGTTCTGTGTATGAAGATAGACTTCATAGATTACTGATTCAGTGTCTGACACACTGATCTATGTAATGACAGGATTGCTCTAACTGATCAATAGTCCTCCAAAGATTTCATAATGTTCTTCTGGCCTACATACTGACTACAGAATTATACTGGCATCTCTAATCATTAAATGTGTTCATGTTTTTAAAAGGAATCATAATAGTGATAACTCACCTCTGATGGTGTATGTGTCACTGTGTGGTGATCTGATCTCAGGTTGAGTCTTGAGTGAATAAACACAGATCAGCTGTCTGCTGTTCACTGATCGTGTGAAGAGTTCACTGTGACTTAAATAAAACATACAATTATTCTCTCCAGACTGACTCCTCTGAGAGACACGCTGATACAGAAGAACATCATCCTCAGCGTAGAGACTACAGATGAAATCAGCTCGGACTGAAAGTGGTATTTCACACACTATGTTGAACAAGTTATCATCTCCATTAGCACCGATGATGGGTTTCTGAAGTGAATCTGTTCGAAGAGAAAATATACAGTTATTAAAAACATTGTCGTTTCCAAAACAGAAGAACAGCTGTGAAATATCTCACCTAGAACCGTCACTGTGGCAGGAGGAGAATGATGTGATTGTTTATCGATGCCTCGTTCATGTATTGTGTAGTAACAGTTAATGTAGATCGATTCAGGTGATTTTACAGATGCCCATCTGAGCACTTCAGCACCAGTGAGATCCAGCTCACATGATGAACTGACTTTTATCTTCTTCTCTTCACTGTTTATGTAGAAATAACACTGATTCACTAAAACATCTGCTGGTGTCTCACAGCTGATCTTCACTGAGCTGGACTCTCTTATGACATCTGGAGACACTTTTACACGAGGAGATTCTGAAACAACACAAAACAGATCAGCTATATTACACCTCCTCACCAACCGAGTTTACAAGCACAGCATTTTATGATGTCTATATTCTGGCTGAGACTTTAGTCATTCAAATTCAAAGAGCATCACAGCTACACAAATATTCTTGTATAAATATTAAACGTCATTCTTTATTAATCATTATCACTTTCTATGTTTCAATTTTGTATTTACTGATCAGACATGCAGAAATATTCTAGGCAATGTAACTTCATCAAAAGATGAGTCCAAATATGAACATAAATTACTTAAGAATATATTAAACGTCATAAATCTCTTACTGTAAGACTGAACCTCCATCAGGAGCTGAAAAACTATGAAGACAAACAACTCCATTACAGCGAGTGTGATGAAAGAGACAGAATGAGATCTACACAACATGAGTGAATTAGGAAGTGGTACATCAGGCCACAGGAAACCAAATGTATATAGTGCATTTTTATGTAGATGGAATAGATAATAATACTAACTTAAAGACACATGCAATGTCATTTGTACCATAGAGCATGCACTAGTGTTAATAACATTTACATTTAGTCATTTAGCAGACGCTTTTATCCAAAGCAAATTACAATTGGGGAATACATGAAGTGATTCATCATAAAGAGGCAAACAGACAGAGGAAGTGCTCGTAACACCAAGTCTTAGTCATTGTTCAAATAAGTACAAGCTAGCAAGGGAAGGAGAGAAAGATAAAGAGAAAGATTACGTTTTTTTTTAGTTTAGGATGAAGTCAAGTAGTGTTGAAAGAGATGAGTTTTCAGTTGTTGCTTGAAGATTGACAGGGATCCAGCAGTCTGGATGGGGGGGGGGGGGGGGGGGGTGATCATTCCACCGGCCAGGAACGGTGAACGAGAATGTTCTGGAGAGTGATTTTGAGCCTCTCTGTGATGGTACCACGAGGCGTCGCTCACTAGCAGATCTCAGACTTCTGGAGGTGATGTCCTAGATAACCCAGACATTTTGTATTATTTACTCTATTATTTTTCACTGATTACGGTGT
>CM049835.1:21267140-21352625 GCA_027422435.1 Schizopygopsis pylzovi | reverse complement strand
AAACGACACTGCAGACTCAACAGGCTAACTAACTTGTTAAATGATCAAATTCATGACAGTACAATTAGAAAAATATGGACAAGTATGGTATGTTTGGAAGGTTTGTCAGAAAAAAGCTTCTTCTATCTAAAAAAGCATGGCAGCACAGTTTAGGTTTGCAAAGTTGCATCAAACCATAATTCTTCTAGAACAATGATCTTTGAACAGATGAGAGCAAAGTGGAGATGTTTGGCCATAATGCATAGCAGCACGTTTGGTGAAAACCTAAAGAGCACATCAGCACAAACACCTCATTCCAAAAGTCACACATTCTGGTGGAGGGCTGATGATTTTGGGATTGTTTTGTAGCCACAGGACCTGGGCACCTCTCAGTCATTAAGTCGACCTGTCATAAAAATGTTATGACCAGTCATAGTCCAGACCTAATCCTGACTGAAATGCTGTGGTGAGATCGGTGTATAAACAAATGCCCACAAACCTCAACAAACTGAAGCAATGTTGTAAAGATTGCCAAAAAATCTTCCAGAACAATGTGAAAGACCGACAAAGTCATACAGAAAATGATTACTTCAAGTCATTGCTACTAAAAGTGGATCTACAGGCAATTAAATAATTGCGTGTCCTAACTTTGTCACACATGGCTTGTCCATCTTGGCTTTATTTTTGTTAAACAACTAATGACATGGTGTGATATGTCATGTGATGTTCATCTGAGGATTTATTTCCTACACTCTAAAAACTGCTGGGTTGAAAACAACCCAATTTGGGTTATTTTGGTAACCCAGCGCTGGGTCAAAAAGGGACGAACCCAACACTGGGTTATTTTAACCCAACCATTTGGGTTATTATGTTTAACCCAGCAGGCTGGGTTGCTTTTTTATGGTTTAAAATTACTACATTGCTAGGCTAAAATGAACCCAAATCGAGCTAGATATTAAACCTACAAATCTTGTTCATTTTAAAATAAATTTTACACACAAAGAATGACTATCAAAAGGTAAATATTTATTAAAAACAAGACAAAACAGTCAAAAAGTAACATGCATGTTAAGAAGAAATGCAGACAAGTATGGCATTAACAGCTACAGAGATTATAATTTAAGCATTAAACATTTGGTGAGGAACTTTTAAGATCAAAATCGACTTTTTTGGTAAATTTTATATATTGTATAAAAATATACAAAAACACTATTATACAATAATTGTACAGTTAGTTAATAGTGAAGTTCATTTCAAACTATTCTGGAATGAGAGTACACAAATAAACCACAACATTAACACTGATATTATTACATTTATCAGAAGCATATGTGTGTGAAAGAATGTGAGCATGTGTATGAATGACTGAGTGTAAACACCATCTCTACTAAACAACACAGAACAAGCATTTAACATTTGTTTTTTACAAATTATACACTTACAGTTTGTTTCATAGTCCATGAATACAGATCATGCATCACTGCCAATTTTCATGATCTCTTTATCATAATTGATGTAGTCATGAAGAAGCCCCATCAGCACATCATGTGACATCTTTTACAGCATCCAGGGCGGCGTCCTCCTTTAAAACTACTGTTGCATCAGTTTGGGGGAAATTCTCCTCTTTGACCAGCATTCATCCCAGTCACCGCCTGTTCTTCATCAGTGGCCTAAAAGGGAAAAACATTTAATGAAACTATCCATTTTCAGATAGAGGTGCATCCACATCAGTAAGGACAGGTAAATAGTCTGTTTGTTTAATGTCTGTAGGCACATTAACAGCGCTCTAGAATGCTATAATGGCAGCATTAGTGTGAGGGCATGTATTATTGTTTAAATGTATTGCTTTCAGAAAGTTTCTTCTTTACTGAAACATTTAAAACAGACATGACACGCACATACCTCACAAATGTCCAAGTACGTGGAGGGCTGCTCTTTCATGGGTTAGTTCACCAAAAAATGAAAATGGTCATAATTTACTCCCCCATGTTGTTCCAGACCCATACAAACTCTGATCCTTTTTGGAACAAAAATAAATATTTAATATTCTCTTAATTTCTGTCCTCCATGACAAGTCTGGAAGACCAATATTTTCTTCTGAACAGACATGTTCACTATCATGTAATTTAAGATTTATACATATATAAATATTGGAATGTATATTACTTCTACAATAACTCTATTCATGAAGCTTGAAAATAATGATTATCTAGACTCTCAATGGATGAACAAAAAATTATGAGAATGACATAAGGGCAAGTATATCATTTTTTGTGTGAACTATTACTTTAAGAAAGGAAGACCAAGAACGATGACTCTCCAAATCAGACAACTCCAAAGTTGGTTTGGGTTCTGCAATGAAAAACACAGAGATCAATGGTTTATATCAAATATGAACACGTAATCATACTGTTGTTGCATTAAAATGTGAAGTAAACAAGCAGGAGACAACAGAAACATTTATTTTCTAATAATAACTTACATCAATCTCAAAAGAATGATGCTCTCCTATGTCTCTGGCAATCAACATCTACAAAAAACAAAGAAACATTATTTTAGTCTTAGTAAAAAAATTGATAACATGAAATTATGAAGTTTACTTGCCTTAAACGGTCGTTCCCTCTCTTCCAAAGAAGCTGAGAAAACCGCCTCCTCCTCACACAAGCAGGCTTCTGTGTCCTTAACTCCAAAGTTGGTTTGGGTTCTGCAATGAAAAAGGGACACCAATGGTTTACATAAAATATGAACACGTAATCATACTGTTGTTACATTAAAATGTGAAGTAAACAGGTAGGAGACAACAGAAACATTTATTTTCTAATAATCACTTACATCAATCTCAAAATAATGATGCTCTCATATGTATCAGGCAATCAAAATCTACAATAAAAACAAAGAAACATTATTTTAGTCTTAGTAAAAACAAAGGGATGAAATTATGAAGTTTACTTACCTTAAAACGGTCTTTCCCTCTCTTCTGAAGAAGCTGAGAAAATCGCCTCCTCCTCCTCACACAAGCACGCACGCATGCAGGCTTCTATCCTTAACTCCCGGCGCGGGCACAACGAAGACACAAGCTCAACAAGTCTGAAATATTACATGCAAGACAGTACTGTTAACAATTATCACTTCATCAGCCTCAAAATAATTATGCTAGTTTTTACATAACGCCGTTTCCTTTAGGAAACTACATTCAGTTTCACGATTTCACACTTACATCTACTAGCACGATAACGTAATGCGTATTTGGCGAGTATGGTAATACGTTGTAGGCGTGCTGTCCTGGGGGAGGGCTCTGAGCTCGGGAAGGGCCCGAACCCAGAGTACCCCCCCGTGTGATGAGAATTCTAGTGCTATTGGTGGAGAAGGGGCGGTGGAGGGATGCTGCTTAACCGTCAACTAGATGGAGGTGAGGCAGCTGTATTTATGTCCAAGGGTTGATTGTCTAGATTGTGTACCACCTGTGTTAATTAGGCTGAGTATCTGACGTGCTCCTCCCGAACCTAGTTTATGAACTACGTTCTAAACTTCATTTCACGATTTCACACTTACATCTACTAGCACGATAACGTAATGCGTATTTGGCGAGTATGGTAATACGTTGTAGGCGTGCTGTCCTGGGGGAGGGCTCTGAGCTCGGGAAGGGCCCGAACCCAGAGTACCCCCCCCAAAAACAATATGATGTAGGACAGCCGCCAGACTAAGATTCCCCCCCAAATACGCGTTTGAGATCTGGCGGGAGCTAGTTCCGAGGAGTAACTTGTGTGGCGGGCCGGGGGGGTCTACGTGCTCTGAGGGAGCGGTTTGGCATGCATGAGTGGGCCCCACCGACTGCCGGAGTGAATTTCGTGGTTTTAGGGCGACCGGTCGGGGAGGGCTCAACCGAGGCCCAGCGATGGCTCACCGCTTGGGACGGGTGAGCCCTGTCCGCCGATGGAGGAGCAGCGTGGTTGAAGCCCTGGCCAGGAGGACCCGAGTTGCCTGCAGTGGGATAGGTCACGGAGTCGGCGTACCGGCCCTACTGGCCGTCAGCCCCCGCTAATCGGAGGACAGAGGGCGGTATCTGGCCGAGAGGGCCCATGGAGCCTCCGACTAGGGCGCAATACCCCTTCATCGGACGAGTGGGTCCTATCGGCTGGCAGGTAAAAAGAGTTTGGGACGCCCGACAAGGAGGCTCTCGCAACATCCGATGGGAGATCGAGACTCACGACATCGAATGGATGAGCGTCGCATGTGGACGGCAAGCATAGGAGCCCACCGGAGGCGTGCGTCGACGTCTTGACATGAGACCATGCTACGCTGCCAGACGGATAGCCTCGCCGGCGGGTAGGGAGAAGAGAAAACCCGGAACTGGGAGGGCTCTCGCTGCATTCGATGGAGATTGAGATTAGGCCATCGAACGGGTAAGCCTCGCCAGGCGGGGGGAAAAGGTGTGGGAACAGCAGAGATAGTTGGATGGAGTTCGGCGGGCAGACGAGGGCCGCAGCGACGGCTGGGCCTCGTCGTCCGTCGGACGGAAAAAATAGGTGGGTTACTGAGACCAACGCCGACGCTCTACGGTGAGGCCGAAGTCACTGAGTCTAGCGGGTCGGTCTCGATGACCAAGGGGGAAGCGGTAAGTCGTCTAGCTGTGAGGCTCTCGCCGACGCCCAACGGGGGCACATACCCACTGTGTTGGACGGATAAGCGTCGCCAGCGTGGGACTAGAAAAGGCAAGGTTGTCTGGCCGGGAGGCTCTAGCCGGTGACCGACGGGAGATCGATGCTCACTGTGTCGGACAGGTGGAGACGGAAAGGTAAAGTATGGTCGGGATGCTTAGCCGACATCCAACCGGTGGGCGTGCCCACCTGTTTGACGGGTTAGCTTCGCTGACGAAGGAGGAAAAGGTGAGGTTGTCCAGCCGGGAGGCTCTTACGACTTCCGACGTGAGATTGATACTCGTGGGTCGGATGGTGGAACCTCGCCGGTGGTGGACTGAAAGCTGAGGTTGTTTGAACGGTCGAGAGTGTAGCGTCCGGCGGGGTTTGAATGGTGGTGCGAGCTGACGGAAAAGATGAGTTGTCTGGCTGGGAGGCTCTCGCCGACGTTGGCTTGGTAATCGCCTAGTCGGGCGGGTAAGCCTCGCCGAGCATGAGACATGGAAGGTAAGATTGTCTGGCTGTGGAAGCTCTCGCCGGCGTCCGACTGGTTTCGAGGTCGCCTTGTCGGACGGGTAAGCCTCGTTGCGCAACAGGTTCGAAAAGGTAAAGTTGTCTGGCCGGGAGGCTCTCGCCGGCGTCCGACGGGAGGTCGATGCTCGTTGTGTCGGACAGGTAAAGACGGAAAGGTAAGTCGGCCGTGGGGTGGAAAAGGTAAGGTTGTCTGGCCGGGAGGCTCTCGCCGGCGTCCGACGGGAGATTAAGACTCGGTGTTGGACAGGTAAAGACGGAAAGGTAAAGTTGGGTGGCCGGGAGGCGCTCGCCGTCACCTGACCGGAGATGGAAACTCGCGGCCTGGATGGGTGAGACTCTCCGGCCGCAGGGTAGAAAAAAGGCAAGGGCCGGAAGAGGCGGGCTGTGGGGCTATGTAAGCCGGCCATTGCGGCCAAACGTATGCTTGGGCTGCAGGCTCTGAGCAGGGGGGAGGGGGGAGGGGCTGCGGAGCCGAGACGGGAGGAGGAGGTGGCCAGAAGCCTGCTTGGGTTGTGGGCTTTGGTATGGCTGAAGAGAAAGCCCTGGCGGACGGCTGTGCTGCTGCCGAATCTTTGTCGGGCCTTGCGTCTGCGAAATCCGGGGCGCGGCTTTGGCTTGCCGACGGCCTGGTGCCGCTGTTTGGTGCCTTTCGGGAGCTGGTTTTTGAGCGAGAGGAAGGAGGAGGAGTCCAGCGAGGTGAGGCCGTTTGCTTACGCTTTCGCGTAGCTTCCGAGGTAACGTTAGTTTTCGGAGAGTTGAGGTTTTTATATAGTTCGTATAGTTCTGCTTTAGTGGATCGGTATGGCGCTTGAATGTCAGAGTTGGAAAGTGCCTGCCTCAAGCTTGACACGGTCCACTTCTCGATAGGCGGAAGTGCGGGCCTGGTGGATCGGTATGATGACGCCGGGGAAGTGGCTTGTGTTCTCGCCGGAGAAGGAGAGATGGAGCCTGGGCGTTTTGAAAGACGAGCGGCTAGGCGAGTCGCGGGCCGTCCGCGCGCAGGAGCCTGGGGCTCGATTACGGGACCGCGCGAGGAAAGATGAGATTTGGAGCCGGTTGGGGATGCTACCGGAGAGATAAATTCGTCCCCTGACGAGGAAGTATCGACGCGTGACATGGTGAAGACGAGCGGAGCCGATGCTGCTTAACCGTCAACTAGATGGAGGTGAGGCAGCTGTATTTATGTCCAAGGGTTGATTGTCTAGATTGTGTACCACCTGTGTTAATTAGGCTGAGTATCTGACGTGCTCCTCCCGAACCTAGTTTATGAACTACGTTCTAAACTTCATTTAACCGCGAACAATACAATAACGAATTAACATGTTAATAACCGTCTATTAACACCTCAAAGAGAGCAGATATTGTAAAATCTTATCTAAATATGACATAAGACACTCACAGACGTTATAAAAGTACGTTAAGTTACCTCTTCCGTTCAGTAAAAGAGACCGTTATGATCTCCGTTTCTGAGGCGAAAACGACGTCCGCGTATTTTTAAATATAAGCTATTTTCGGACTATTTCCGCCTTCCGTGAAACCTAAAAACACTCCCGGACACAAACAATGAATGAAGACTTTACATTTTTAATCTTTACTTACCATAACGTCTTTCACTCGCTTCTCGCTTCTTTCAGGCTGAGAAAATGGCGGCTTCTCGCACTGGTGTCGTCGGGGTGCCCTCGGATGTTGACGTGACGTGCGTGCTCTCCTTCACGTCCGCGTTCCCAACCCAGCGCCGCTGGGTTATGATCAAGACCAATTTTCAACCCAAAATTGGGTTAAAACAACCCAACGCCCTTACCCAGCGGTCTCAACCCAGCATTTGGGTTGAAAAAACAACCCAGCGTTTTTTAGAGTGTAACTTTAAGACTTTCCAAGGTCCAGGTAATTTTTTATTATCTCCTGATACAGAAAACCATGAAACTCAATAGGGTGTCCTAACTTTTTCATATGACTGTATATTGAAATGTTTGTGCAAAAAAGAAACAAAAAATCAATTGATCATTACATTTTTATTTTAGACTTTATTGTAGTAAACTCTTACAAGGCAGTATTAGGCAAGTGAGCCTTGCCACAGAAGAGGTCACAGTGCATGAATGATGAAAATGTAAAACTGTTTGTCTGCAAGTAGAGACACTTTATTGGATATAAATCATGAAACAAGACTTGAGTTGAGACTCATCAGTGCATTTTCACCAAACTGTAGGCTTGATCTTCTGCTTTGAGTGAACTAGTTTTCAGGGATCGTGCTGTACAGGTGATAAACATTCTTAAGAAAGAAGAAAGAAAGTAAATGTGTTAGTATTTCATTCAAGATGAACAGTTATGTGTTTATGTGTGTTTGGTGTGTGAAAGTGTTTGTACATACATACCTCCTTTTCCTCTGGATTCCCTTGTTTCGGTTGTTTATTGATCAAACCATCTGTAATGCAATGCAGAACCATTTAAATACATTTTAACGAACATGTGTTGGCCTGGTTGAACAAGGCTTCTGCCCGAAAACTTCATGACATATATATTTAAAACTTTGACACTTTGCACAGTGGATATTATCATCTATTATCAGACTCATTCTGTGCAACAGTGTTGTGATGAATTTAATATTTGTCCCACTTCCTCCGTATTAGCTCACTGTGTTTGGGCAGCTGAGTTTCTCAACACCTAAATGTGGGCATGTAGCTTTTGTGCTAGTGAGGAAGTTCTGAGTTGTGAAACCACTCTTAAGTGAAAAAAAAGAGACTGATTCTTGATTTGATTCCTCGTGATATGGCAAATACATTTTTCCTTACCCGAGGGCTGGTACATTGTATTTATAGACGTAATGTGTAGTGTGGGATCTGCTCTGCTGTCCTGATGTGACTCTGTGTGTTCGAGGCCTTTGAAAGAACAGCATGATGGAGAGGATCAATCAGAGTCAATAAAAAAACTAGACAAAACAAATGGACAAATGTGAAATTGCACAATGATTGGATGAGTGCATTTGTAAATTAGATGTGAGAGCTATAGAGTACTGCAGGGATGACATATTTTTTGGAAATGTTGCCACAATAACAGACCGGTGTATAAAACTCTGAGACATTTTAAAGATTCTATGGCGCAAACGTTAAATATTTCACATACCTTTGAAAATCCAGCATTTAGTTGATCCTGATAAATGTTCATCGTCACAGTTGAAAACTCAACGGCTTTCTTCTCTAGTGAGTGGTTTGGCACCACGGCATCTTTGTTTCCAGGCGGGAACGTTAAAGAACGCGACACACACATCTCCTGGAAATCCTGTATAATTCAACCAATTCGAAGACGACTTCGACACTACTGAAGTGTTTCCAGCTAAGTGTGTCATATGCATCAGGCATTTAGCCAATGTTCTGTGGGCATGACGTCTGAGGCTGAGACTAGGCCATTATAGGCTTCAAAATTTTTAGGAATTTTCTGGATTGCCCTGAAAAAATACATCATCACTGCAGCAAACTACACGATGAATGGAAAAGAGCTCTGTATGACTTCTGAAGACTTGGAATGTTAAGTTGTTTGCACAACTTTTATGAGACGTTTACAGTAAATGATTTTCAGTTTCGTGTGAACTGTTCCTTTAAGAGAAGACGTGTCTAATAATACTGATCTGCTGAAAGCTTGAAGGGGAAATGGCTGTGAGAAGCTGTGGTCACTGAACAATGTTTCTAACTAGAAGTATCAGTTGGTGATGAGCCACTATGTTTTTAATTGTTTAAAACAAATGTTTTATCTGAGATAATTTCCTGAGAATGATGTTCTCTTACCTGCAGATATGGGCTGAGATGTGGCTGGTACAGAAGTGATCAGAGAATGTGTCTCTGCAGATCCAGAACAACTCTAAATAACATAACCAGTAATTTAAGTCAAGTTCCTTTCAGCCATTCTTACTTGCTATGATATATTAGAAATATATATGTTAATTCATGATTTTAAATGCACAGATACTCACTATACCAGTTTCTTGAATGGGTGCATCTGGTTTTATTGATCTCATTTTATTGCTAATAATCAAATATTGATATTTATGAGAACTTTTCATGCATGCATATATCAGATAGGAAGCTAAACATCTACAGATACAGCTACTGGACTACAAAAATATTTTTTGCTAAAAAGATAAACAAAATATATCACAGACTACTGAATTGAATGCATGAAAATACTTACTGTTTTCTTCTTTTTTTACCTAGAAAACATTGAGCTGCATTATATTGCTGTATATCACTTTGGTCAAATTTATGTTGTGTGTTATAAATAAATTGACATTAAAATACTTACATGCAAACCGGCACAGACAGATGAGTCCCACGAGTCCAGACAAAATTACAGCGACACCAATGGAGACCAGCACTATAAACCATATATCTGTGTCAAAACAAAACAAACACTTTAAAACATGTTTATGTGTATTATCATATTTAAAGCTGCAGTCCGTAACTTTTTTGGTTAAAAATGATCCGAAATCAATATTTGAGCAAGTAAAAACCAGCCAGTGTTCGAAAATATCGCCTTACTTTAGCCCGATTCACAACGGTGCGGTAACTGACTGCCACACCTACTCTTCAAAACATTAGATTTATCCACGCTGGATTCATGCTGGAGCACAACCCCACGCACGGAAGATAAGCTGCAATTCCATGTTTTCACAGAGATGGTGACAAAGAGGCAAAGGAGGACAAGAGGACAAAGTGGACTCAGGTAATCAGTCCACCTGATAACTGAAGTGACACACTCAACATTTTTTTTTAAATGTGTTTTATTTTTGTTGTGTGAAACAACAACAAAAATATAATTGTTGTAATTTTTTGTTTGTTTGTATATGTGAAATAATTTATTCTGTGTTAGTTTGTGTTTTAATCAGGACTGGTAAGAGAGCATTGTGCTTTTGACATTTTTAAACTTCAAACCAGACGTCTGAATTCAGTCTTCAAAGTTTAAATCCCATCTGTTCGTACTTCAACAACACATCCTCTGATGTTTAAGACTTAGATCAGTAGGCAGAGAGGAGGTGGTCTTTAGAGGTTGTTTGCATTTGACCACATGAGCATTTCACTATAAAAGCAATCTGGTCAAATACTTTTCAACTACATCTGAAATTGGATCAAAATGTCTCAGACCCCATTCACACCTGTATTTACTTCGTAGGCTAGACAGTCCCATCCAGCAAAACTCTGCCTGACCTTCACAGCCTTTGAAGACATGACTTTAAAGTATTTGTGCTTCGAAGGATGCAGCCTCTGAATTGGGACACAGCTTAAGTGCTCTAAAATCAGCTCAAAAATATCAAACATGTTTGACATCCTCAGACTGAAACAAAAAAATAAAGGGACCATCATACCATACACTACAAGATTTCCTATGAAATCTGTCAAAACAAATGTGCTCTGGCTTTAACCAACTATAGCATCATTCTATCCAGACTAAATAAGGCCAAAAATCTGATCTGGGCAAAAATCTTGTAATGCTTTCTGGCCTTCACTATTTTCTGACATTCACGTGTTAAGCAGCATAATCTTGAGAGTCTTTGTTGAATTCTCAGTGTTTACATCTTATATTCAGGAACTACCACTATGAGTTTCTGACGTACCAATACATTTAGAAAATAATTCCCATCTATATTTGAACTTTTAAATACAACATATTCATTCTACATAGTGACTTTTACTATAGAGAAAGAGTGGATGAACTTACACAATGTTTCCTTTGCTGTACTGGTTGGCACGTTTGTCTTGGATTGGAGGTCTGCTAATATAAAAATATCATCTCAAGGGCAATCAGTTTTAGAAGGAAATCATTTCTCAGATGTATTCTAGTATAACCAGAAAAGCTATTATTAGCAACTTACTAGTTTTGCTGTATGTTGTAGTCTCAGAAGTGGACAATACAGTTAATGCTGATGAAAAGACATTGTGAATTGTGTGGTTGTGTACCGTATATAGTAAATGCTCGAAAAATACTCATGAGCTTAAAAGAACGATTGTCATTTTCAGCACATTCAGAAAAGAGTAAGAATAACTGATGTACAAACTCATTTACTCACAGGTTTTCATGGCTGTTGCAGTAGTTTGTTCAGTGGTGGTTGATGTTAAAACTACAGACAGAATTTCCCAGCATTATAGAGAGTCGTTTTACATTATCATCAAACTTTAAAGCAAAGCTTGCTTGTTGGAGATACAGATCCTTAAATAATATATGTGTATATATACACCGTCAGAACAAATGTACAAACATTTGACCTTTAGGGGTACAACAGCTTGTCACTGGGACAGTACTCTCAAAGGGACTCCTTTATACCTTCTTCGCCCCATAAAGAACATTATATGCATAATAATACCTAAGAGTAGTAATATGTACCCTCGAGGTGGTGATATGTACTCTTACAGTCGATTGAAAGGGTCTTTACAAATAATATCCAACCCGTCCAGAAGTGCCCTATAGGTGTATCATCATCATCATCGTCACTAACTGATGATGGATTTCTCAAGTCAATTAAAGTAAAATAATCCATGGTTAGTAAAAACACTGCAATAACAGTTCCCTATCAGTCAGTCACGTTCGACGTAACGTCAGAGTGACTGACTAATGGGATCTCGCCGGAGAGCCCAATCACCTTCGAGTGTTAACAAAACAAGCCAATGACAGTTGGCGTGCGTGTTTCGTCACGCGCACTCCGCCCCGCGGTGCGGGTATAAAAGGAGAGCGCGTGCAAACGCACATCAGCTTTTCGCTTCGGAGCCGAGCCATTGCAGTCTCCAGAGTGTCTGCAAGACAAGCAAGCGTTGGTGTTACGGCGCGTCAGCGGAGGTCGCTGTCCAGTGCTGATTCTTTCAAAGAAAAAGACGGTCACGCTGCTACCTCCCCTCGGCGCTTCAGCGCTCCTAAAAGGGAGACTTTTTCACAAAAAGAGCAATCTAAAAGAGCTCCACGAGTGACGGGCGTCTTTTTAAAGATGGCTTCCCGCTCGTGCGTTTCTGGATGTGGTCGTTTCCTGACTTCATCTGATGGTCACGATCGCTGCCCCTCGTGCTTGGGCTTTAAGCACGCTGAGGCAGCGCTCGTGGATGAGTCATGTTCTCACTGCGGGAACATGACCATGGCGATGTTGCGTTCCAGATACCTCCTCGCTAGACGGGGGGGTATCCCCCTTGCTCTGCCCCGTTCTAGTTCCTCCGGCCGGAGGACTACTTCGGCTCAGGGCCAGGGTGATCTGAGGATTACAGTGAGAGCTTCCCCGTCGAGTACGCCTCCGCGGGCCTCTCACTCCTCCAGCACATCGCACCGTCTGGGGTTCCCGGATGAGTATGCGGGGTCCTCGGACAGGGCGGGGCCCAGCATCTCATTCGGTGCCCCAGCAGATGACGGGTTATCGATCACTGCATCGGGGGATGAGCTAGGTTCTGGAGAGGACGATTCGGCTGCGCTGCCTCCGTCAGGAAGAGTAGCGTTGCCCGAGTCAGATCCAGAACTGACCGCTATGCTTTCCCGGGCTGCTGAGAGCATCGGGCTGCACTATAGGCGTCCGCCTTCTCCCGAGCGCTCAAGGCTGGATGATTGGTTCCTGGGGGCGCAGGCCGAACGTCGGCAACCGGCCCAGGGGTATGTGGAGGTCCCCCCAGTCGAGCGTCTACCTCAGAGACTCCCGTATGTAGTACTGTCCTCGGCCAGTCCATATGTGTAATCTCCATATGATACCTCCTTATGCGGGATGTGGCTCCGTAGCGTTTCCCCCTACTTGGGGTACGCTTTCCCAGTGTTATTCTACCCACTGAGCGGAACAGCAGTGGTGGTTATCTCTGCCTAAACCCTGTCCTATCTTCCATCCCAACTGGTGTGGGGGGACTTGCCGGCTTCTGCAGAGCACTGGAGGGGGTCAGCAATAGTGGCGTTTTCCAAGGGATCCCATTAGTCAGTCACTCTGACGTTACGTCGAACGTGACTGACTGATAGGGAACGTCTCGGTTACTTGCGTAACCCCCGTTCCCTGAAGGAGGGAACGGAGACGTAACGTCCCGTCGCCATAGTTGCTGTACCACCGCTGTACGGCCGGGGCACAGTCTCGGCTCCTCAGCAAAAAACTGATGTGCGTTTGCACGCGCTCTCCTTTTATACCCGCACCGCGGGGCGGAGTGCGCGTGACGAAACACGCACGCCAACTGTCATTGGCTTGTTTTGTTAACACTCAAAGGTGATTGGGCTCTCCGGCGAGATCCCATTAGTCAGTCACTCTGACGTTACGTCTCCGTTCCCTCCTTCAGGGAACGGGGGTTACGCAAGTAACCGAGACGTTTCTAATACAGAAGAACACCAGTGAAATATCTCACCTAGAACTGTCACTGTGGCAGGATCAGAATCAGATGATGATATGCATGGGCCTTGCACATTTGTTGTGTAGTAACAGTAAATGTTGAGTGATTCAGGTGATTTTACAGATGCCCATCTGAGCACTTCAGCACCAGTGAGATCCAGCTCACATGATGAATTGACTTTTATATTCTTCTCTTCTCTGTTTATGTAGAAATGACACTGATTCACTAGAATATCTTCTGGCTTCTCACAGCTGATCTTCACTGAGCTGGACTCTCTTATGACATCTGGAGATACTTTTACATGAGGAAATCCTGAAACAACACAAAACAGATCAGCTATATTACATCTCCTCATTGACAATGTTTACATGCATTATTTTCCTACTACGCTTTATGTTTTGGTTAAAGCTGTAAGCAACAGCACCCAAATAAAAAATGAGTAAAATGTTGGACATGAGAGATTTGAAAATTTTCATTTTCTTTTATGGAAATAATTATTTTTTTATTAATTTATTACTTTAAAGGCGTCATGACATGAGAAATCAAATTTGCCTTGATCCTTTTACATATAGTCTTTGTAAAACTTCATATTTCATTGCTTGTATGTCCTACATATTATAAAATGAGTAGCAGACAAAAAATACACGGAAAATGTGCAGTGTTTGACACTAAATCATACACAAGACACAATAATCATAGACAGGGATCGTGACACATGTAAACGAATGGGACGTTTTTAGTTTGAGCCAAAATAAAAAATCTAATTACACTTCAAGTAAATTTTTACAAATGATGGTTTCTGTCATTTAGGTAGTTCTTATCACACTTCTTTCTAATAAGTTTGGTTTTAGTGATTTGATGCTATAAAAACAGCATGGACAAAACCTTATTAACATTATAAGTGAGCCTCAAGGAACATATTAAAATAATTAACAAAATTAAATGTCTGGACAGTTAAAAATTTAGCATTTTCAATACATGCACTTTTCTCAATTTCTTAATCAAAACACCCGGAATAACTTTCATATGAACATGTGCAGATGTAAATGAATACTACAGTGGATATTCCAAGGGTGTATACATGACCAAATCCAATTAATATAAGCTTCTTATTTCTAGGAACTGAAATGTTTAATTAGGTTATTGTAATCAGGTAGTACATTTACTGTACACAAATGCTGAAATATACTATATTGGCAAAAGTATTGGGTCATCCACTTTTAATGAAATGTTTGACCTCTTTAGTAATTTCAATGAGTACAAATATTAATATTTAAGCATATAATGATATTCTAGGGAATTGTGTGCTTCTAATTTTATAGCAACAGATTGGACAGAACCCTTTTCTATTCTAACATGACAGTGTCTCTGTGTATAAGACACGGATCAAAGAGAAATGATGATTCAGTCAGTGTGGAAGAACTCGACTGGTCTGCAGAAAGACAGCTGAACACCTCTGGTGTGACTTTAAATGCAGACCTTGAGTAAAAAATGTATCACCAAACACCAATGACATATGGGTACATATGGATAAATATGGGTACATTCATTTCATACACTTCAAAACTGTTGCAACAGAGGTGGAAATTCAATTTTTAAGTACACGAATCATGTTTCCATCTTTGTTGCCACAGTTTGGAAGTGCTTTTTTCTCTTCTAAAGAAGGGGGTGTCCCAGTACTTTTGTCCATATAATGAATGTACAAGTCATTGGTGTTTGGTGATGAGTTTTTGACTCAAGGTCTGCACTTAAAGTCACACCAGAAGTGTTCAGCTGTCTTTCTGCAGACCAGTCGAGTTCTTCCACACTGACTGAATCATCGTTTCTCTTTGATTCTTGTCTTATACACAGAGACACTGTCATGTTAGAATAGAAAAGGGTCCTGTCCAAACTGTTGCTATACAATTAGTAGCATACAATTCCCTAGAATATCATTATATGCTTAAACGTTAAGATTTGTACTCTTGGAAATTGCAATAATAGTCAAACCTTTCATTAGAAGGGGGTGACCCAATACTTTTGGCAATATAGTTTATGTTGGACATACAGTATTTAATCAAAATTAAACAATAGACATCACTTACTGTAAGACTGAACCTCCATCAGGAGCTGAAACACTATGAAGACGATCAACTCCATTACAGCGAGTGTGAGAAAGGAGACTGAATGAGACTCTCACAATGGGTGAATAAGAAAGCGGTACATCAGACCACAGACTATTTAATGCACTGCGTGGTTATTTCTATGAAGATGAATGTTTATTGTGAGACCACGTGTACAGCTGTCTTCACTTTAACAGGGGACAGATCTGGAACAAAGGCTCACACTAAAAGAAGGGACGGTAGTTTTGTAAAAGTAACATATAAATGTGCCAAAACGCCTGTATAATTAATACACTTGAAAAAGACTAGATCATAATATCAATATTTAAAACAGTGGAAAACATTATTGACTTTAAAATTCACTTTATTAGGTACATGTTTGCTCAGTAATGCATACAATTTGCAGATAAAAGTCAAGTGGTTCAGTTGCTCATTGACCAGACAACTTAAACAAGTAAAGCACTTTGCTAATTTTGTGAAATTGTTTATAATATTCTGCAACTTTGTGTACATGTACAGTATCTCACAGAAGTGAGTATACCCCTCACATTTTTGTAAATATTTTATTATATCTTTTCATATGACAACATTGAAGAAATGACACTTGTCATGGAAATTCTTATTGATCAAAGTAATAAAATAATATACTGAGGATGAAAAACCAAACAGAGTTTTGTGTTTGTCTTGCTTTAATTCTCTGCAGAGAATGATCAGGTTTATGCACAGCTTGGGTCTGTGAGCAAAGAGATAACAGGCAGGCTCACAGTTTAAAAGTTTAGACATTGTACGTGTGTTTCAAATGATAACAAGTGTTACGGCAAGAAAATCAAAGAGATATTGATTTGCTTTCATTCCTGTTAAATATTTGTATGTGCATACGTGCGTTTTAACTGATGTAGAACACTAGGAGTCTTAAACTCACCAAAAATCAAAGATCAATTAAAGGATAGGTGAATTAAGTGTGAATAAAATAAAATAAAACCTTTCCTGTGGTTTAGAGGCGATTGTTTAGAAAAACTTGTGTAACCAAATTTTTAAGTGAAAAAAGTCTGGGGGGGGTTATAGCTATAGCACTGCAGAAGTCTTAAACTTGACAGATACTTTTTTGTTTTATTTTTTAACTTTACCTTTTTCCTAAATTTGTTTTAACAACACTAGCTCGTCTTATCAATCAATATCAATTACATTTAACAGACGCTTTTATCCAAAGCGACTTACAGTGCATTCAGGCTATACATTTTTATCAGTATGTGTGTTCCCTAGGAATTGAACCCACAACCTTTTGCACTTCTAACGCAGTGCTCTACCACTGAGCCACGGGAACACTTGACTTGACTTACTGGGAAAAATAGTCATTGCTAATTTTACGTGTATGTTTGATGCTTTTTCTTGATATGCGTGTGTGTGAAAAAACTTTAATAAAAACTTCCCTTTGTCCCATTTAAAACAGTTTCACATTTTAAAGTTTAAAGCACATTTCAATGGCCCACACAAAAACACATTTCCCAAAACAGGCATTCCTCACAATCGCTGGGGTGAATAACCAGATGGCCGGTTAGACAGGGTGGGGGTGTACAAACAGGTGTCGAGTTATGGGTGGGAGGGCGGGGTGAAATTTGTATGACCCTCATCAATCACATTTTTTGGAGACAAGGTGCCCTATGGTCTCTCTATTATTGATCACTTATATTGAATAATATGCATAAAAGTTTTATTGGAGTGAACGAATGTCTGGCGTTCCACCACAATCTTTCTGATCCAAGCACTCCTTGCTCCTCTACGGTGATAGGAAGAACTTGTTTCCTTGTTGTCATTCGTTGGCCTGCACTGACCCCTGACTTTAGTCAGTCAGACGTCCCCCTTGGCATGGGGCAGCGGTCAATCACGTTACTGATCTGTTGCCCTCTGGTGGTGCTGGAACCTTTCCGCAGTGACCCAGCAGTGTAGTCGGGTTTAGCACTGTGCTTCTTTTTATCGTAATGTTTAGCATGTCCAATAAAATGACATTGTTCCTGACAGAGTTGGGTACTTGGACTCGGACTGCAATTGTGGATGAACTTAGACATTTTGGATGCATAAATATTTCAGAGTACAGTTGAATCCATGTCATGTGTAATAAAAACAAAACAAAAAAAGTAGTAAAACAAAAAGGCACTAAACTGTTTTAAAAATCCAGTGTCTTGAATACTTTAAAAATTTATATTTTCAACAGCTGCACTTTCCTCAATTTCTCAATCAAGTAACACACAGAATCGCTTTCATATGAACATGTGCAGATGCAAATACTATAGTGGATATTCTAAATATTGTGTTTCCATGACCAAATCAGGTTGATGAATGGTTGATGAATTTAAAAACAAATATAATAAGCAGAGAGGTTGTAGGTTCATGTGTGCTGATGTTCACACAGTGATCACACATGCTGAAATATGTTAGACAATTAAACTTGCTTCACTACAAATGTGTACATACAGTATCTTATCAAAATTAAACAATAGACATCACTTACTGTAAGACTGAACCTCCATCAGGAGCTGAAACACTATGAAGATGAACAACTCCATTACAGCGAGTGTGAGAAAGGAGACTAAATGAGACTCTCACAATGGGTGAATAAGAAAGCGGTACATCAGACCACAGACTATTCAATGCATTGTGTGGTCATTTCTATGAAGATTAATGTTGATCGTGAGACCTTGTACAGCTATATTCACTTTAACAAGTGACAGATCTGGAGCAAAGGCTCACACTAAAAGAAGGGACGGTAGTTTTGTACAAGTACAAATATTCAGACCAGCAGTTCTGTGTTGTGAGTTAATGAACAACATTCAGAGTGAGTGTGAACAGTGTGAGTAACATCTGCAACAGAAAAGATCTCAGATTAAATCATATTAGAGTAAAAACTGAACTACTGTCTGTAGCCCTATAATGATAACAGACTTCAGCCCTTTCAAGAGCTGTTTAATGTCTTAAGTTAACATTTAACACAGATTTAATATTCCCTTATAAGCAAAGCAAAAATATACATACATGTTTCTGACTCTGGTGGACTCGTAGGAGCAGAGCAGAGACTGCTATAAAAACAGCTGATAGAATTTAACGTTTCAGGTAAAGTTTCACCAGTAGAGGTCGCTGTTGAAAACCACACATTGGACAAATATACTGTAAGTTTAGTAATTTGTTTGTATGATTAATTTTACTTTTACATGTAGATCAGCTATTTAAAGAAATCAAAATTAAAATAACCTTTGAACTTGTCTATTTTTCAAAGTGTAGAAGCAGGTTACCCTCACAAAAGTTTATTCAAGTGTGCTATTAGTATACTTCTTTTAAACTAAAAATAGGAAAGTATACTTTGTCTACTTTTTATGTACTTCTCAGAAATGGGCTTTATGTACTTCTCAGAAAATTACTTAAAATTACATTAAAGTATACTTGACTTATACTTAGAAAAATCTGTTTTCATTGTTCTATGGTAGGGGGCGCTAGTACACATATTTACAGAATTACCCCCAAAAAAACACAAGTGAAGAAGAAACTGAAACAACGGCTGCATCCGAAAACTTTGGCCCTGTCCCAAATGGAACAATTCATGTGCACTTGCGGTCTTACGGACTTACAATGGCCGCCGCATGTGTGTGTCCGTTAAGTCCATGAGACCATAGAGTGTCCCATTCCTCTTTTTAACGTTCAGAAGCATGCTCACAAGCATCCCCTTTGTGGCCGTTATGCGTCCTCGAACCGCACTTCTGCCGAGCCCGCACTGAGGCAAGCTCGCAGCAGACGTCGTGAAAGTGCGGATTCAGACTCCGCCGCTAGTCCTTCTCACATCAACGGCTAGAGGATCCCCATAATGCACTGTGAGAGTCATTGTAAGGCCATTGTAAGTCTGTAAGACCGCAAGTGCACACAAAGTGTTCCATTTGGGACAGGGCCCTTGTCTGTACTTGTGGACTTGTGAAACATCATCAGTCAGAATGTAGTTGTTTAAAACTCAAATCTGTGGTTTATTTATCAATATAGCACCCATTTGAAAATGTGCTTCGCTGAACATTTCAGAAGTGTGAGCTCCACGCGATCACCGGGCGCTCAATGCTCCTGTATCCGCTGAGAGCAGCCTCACCGCCGCTAGTCCTTCTGACATCTGCCGCTGAATCTTATTATTATTATTATTATTATGTCTCTGTAGGGGTTAAACATTAGGTAAAATTAATTTTGGGTAGATCTAACTGGCAAACTTTGGTCTCATGAATCTATTATTTCTTCCTGGTCATATTGTTTCGACTGAGCACAAAGTTATTTTCAAGGTTCAAAGTTCTTTTATTCGTCACATACTCAATTATACAGGATAAAATCAGTAGTGAAATGTAAGTCAGGTCAGGTCCGCTCAATGGACAGTGCAAAATACGTAACACAACACAAGAGTATATATATATAAATATAGGCAAAAAATAAAAATAATAAGAAAAAACAAAGAGTAAAATGTGCAATAAAATAAAATGTGCAATACAGTATACTGTGTACTTACTAAATTATAATATAAACAGGGGTGTGCAAACAGGTAGTTCTGGGTATATGCATAGCAGCAATATGGATGGTGGAGAATGAATATCTTACTGATTATTAAATGGAGTCATGTTGATGTTATGAGACTGAGTTTGAGTTTAGGAGTCTGATGGCCTGAGGGAAGAAGCTCCTCCTAAGTCTCTCAGTTTTTGCCATTATGCTCCGGAAGCGCTAGCCAGAAGGCAGCAAAATGAAAAAATGCTTATGTTATGTTAAGTTTCATAAATTATTTATTTATTAATCGTAATACAGCACTACTTTTTTTTTTTTTACAAACATTTGACTGAATTGTTTGCCTTTGTCTTAATTTCCTATTAGTCTCTTATTATACTTCTACTTTTATAATGGCTATTATTGTTCATTAAAACTGACATTTAACAAAAAAGGCAGACTTTTGTGTTGAACTTGCGAAGTCCAAACTACAGAGGCACAAGTCCGAACTTTGCGTACTTGGTATTGAGAAACGCCCTGTGAGGCAATGACTTTACAGGCAGCGTTTTTGCACGAAGGCACCTCATGAAACTGATTTCAGACAAGCTTCTGAGGCAGCGTGACAGTTTAATGATCTACAACAAAATAGAACGAGTTTTTGGTGATAACTAAATTAATATTTAATTAATATAATATTAATTACTCGCTAGAAATAACCTCAAAAGTTCAAAAAGTTCATCAGAAATATATATTTACACACAAACTAACCACCAAACGCAACTTTCAGACACCATCTTTATTTTTTAGCTCAACCGTCATGCAATGGAATGCACAGGATTGTGGGATATCAAAGGCAGCGAAGCATACATCTGCAGGTATCTCAATAAATTAGAATGTCGTGGAAAAGTTCATTTATTTCAGTAATTCAACTCAAATTGTGAAACTTGTGTATTAAATAAATTAAATGCACACAGACTGAAGTAGTTTTAGTCTTTGGTTCTTTTAATTGTGACGATTTTGTCTCACATTTAACAAAAACCCACTAATTCACTATCTCAACAAATCAGAATACTTCATAAGACCAATAAAAAGAAACACATTTTTAGTGAATTGAGATCGAGAGGTCATTCCACCAGCTGGGCACAGTCCAGGAAAAGGTCCGTGAGAGTGATTTTGTACCTCTTTGGGATGGCACCACAAGGCATCATTCACTTGCAGAACGCAAGCTTCAGGAGGGCGCCTACGTTTGCACTAGCAAGTTTAGGTATATTGGTGCAGCGCCAGTTGTTGTCTTGTAGGCACACATCAGTACCTTGAATTTGATACGAGCGGCTATGGGTAGCCAGTGTAATCTGATGAAGAGAGGGGTAAGGTGAGCTTTTTTGGCTCATTAAAGACCACTCTGGCTGCTGCATTCTGGATCAGTTGCAAAGGCTTGATAGTACATATGGGAAGGCTCGCCAAGAGAGTATTACAATAGTCCAGTCTGGAGAGAACAAGAGCTTGGACAAGGACTTGTGCGGTGTAGTGCTACATCGGCACGAAGACACACACAGAGAATTCAACCCAGCAACAGAAATGAATTATTCCTCAAGTCCTCCCTCTCTGCAAAAGTGAGAAGGTCAACTGATCTCATCATTACCGTTAGTGCAAAGGTACGAACGTCTCTGGGAAAGCCAGAGACGCCTTTAAGTCTACATTCCAGAGCATATTTCAACCCCCCCCCCATTTCAGCACAAAGAGCAAAAGAAGAAAGAAGAAAGTCTGCCGCTGACACGGCGCTTTGTATCTCTACTATCGTAGGATATGTCGTGACCTTGACACTGGCCTTCCTCCTACACAAGCGAGTGAACGTCGTTCAAGAGTCTCTCAACAAATGCACGTCAGGCGTCCCTCGTTTTTTTCGACGTGACAATCTTGACCAAGAATCCGAACCCGAGAATGTGACCGACCTAATTGAGATCCTGCCTATACCGTCCCGTCAAAACCCCGACAATTAAACCAGTCAAAATGACCCAATTGTCAATAATGCTAAACAAGGTAGCCCTATGTCTTCTCAAGTTTCTCACCTGTTCCTTTCCAAATTACCCTGCACCAGTTTTCAGTCAGTGATAGAGATCTCGTTGGTGTCTTGTGTGTGTCGGTTCTCTCTCTGCCTCTTGTTCCAGTGCCTGACGATGTTCCATCGGGAACATCACCAAGCAAAGGGGGATGTGTAGTGCTACATCGGCACGAAGACACACACAGAGAATTCAACCCAGCAACAGAAATGAATTATTCCTCAAGTCCTCCCTCTCTGCAAAAGGGAGAAGGTCAACTGATCTCATCATTACCGTTAGTGCAAAGGTACGAACGTCTCCGGGAAAGCCAGAGACGCCTTTAAGTCTACATTCCAGAGCATATTTCAACCCCCCCCCCCCCATTTCAGCACAAAGAGCACCCTTTTTTCTCGGACAGACAAAGGAAAACCGAATTCCTGACTTTTATTCCAAATATGACTATTACAACTATCTACGCAAATAAATATATGGATATTAATGTGTACTCTTTCCCTCATAGGCGTGATGTGATGATTTCGAATGTGAATTATGTAGGAAAATGTGGGTAATTTTTAATCATGCTTTAAACGGCATGAACTGTAATGTGTGTGTTCTAAATGCGATGTTTGATCTCTAAAGAAAGCCGGCATCGTAGGTGATAAGCTGTGTTGATGACCGTTAAATTTTAGCACCCTGCATAATTATACATGTATAAAGATCGATAAGTTTATCTTTCCCAAAAGTGAAGAGATATCACAGAACTTAAAATTCCACCCCAGCAAGCCTGGACATGGGCGGGGCTCCGCCCCACACGGACAATCGGATTCGACAAGCCGCCCGTGGGCAGGGCCAAGTTGGACTGTTGAAAACGACGCGCCCGCGGGCAGCTCTCTCTCTCTTGCTCTTGCGTGCTCTTGGCTCTTGACTCTGTTGGAACCTCTCTTGAACATCTCGTGAAGACTCTCTGCCTGCTCGCGCTCTTACCTGAACTCTGGCCTCGACACCGACTAAACCAACCATCTAGTCGAATTCGAAGGATAGAAGGCATAACATCAAAGAACAACGAACTCAACGCCTGCAGACGATAGGAGAGCCTTTTCTGTGACGTCACGCGGCAGCATCCACATCTCACGTGTTTCCACATGAGAGCACCCGAAGAAGCACGAACCAACCCACGTGGTCTCCGAGGACAAAAGACCAGAGCAACCCATTTGAAGAAAACGAAACCAACATCCAGCCTGCTTAGGAACAAAGCAAGTATCATTAACTAAATCTATATTCCTGATTGAACTGGTAAAATCTGATCTGAAAGCAGTAACAGAGTAAAGGCATCTGTCGTGATCTTTTCCGGTTGAAGTCAAGCGTTAAAAAGCTAAAAGGGCTAATTTTAACTTCAGGAGTTTACTCACCAAAATCCCTTATGCATGTGTGTGTTTGTGTATCATTAGTTAATCCATTTATGTTAGAATAGCAGTATTACGAATAAACCTTGTTTCATTTTATAAAGAATTGTCTCTGGAATGTGATTTCAAGTTTTATCCTCATTGCCATAAAGAGAAAGCTACCTAAGCTCGAATTTGAGAAATTTACAGGATATGCTGAGGTTAGTGATCGGTGGACGACCACTTAATACAGTATAAATAAGTTAAATATTAATATTACTTTTAACCAAGCAATATTGAATATTTAATGTATAATTCCCGGGGCTGAAATAATAGCTTCATATTAAATTGCATTACAAAATGGTGGAGGAAAACAGCTGGCATATTAGGGATTAATCTGAAAATCGAACCAGAGACAATAAGGTATTTCTCAATTTTGATCCGAAAAATGGAGTAAATACAGGAAAAAGCGGTTATTTGTGGTATTGCATTCTTGTTTGTAAAACACAGTGCGTTTTGAATGAAAGAGAGGGTATTTGTTTAACTCGAGTTTGTTGAGAAGGAATGAAACTGCAGTAAATAATTATAAAGTCGCTTTAAAGCGCGTGAGAGGCGAACGGGCGTGTCCCTCGTTTGAGCTCTGATTTAAGGCCTGTATAGTTTGATTTGTAAGTGCGTGTCCCACTTTCAAACTCAGCTATAATGTTATTCTCCCGGCTGTAAGAATATTAAAGTAGCTAATTAATAAATTCTCAGCCAGTATTTGACGTCACACGAGTGAAATTCAAACGCACGGCGCTCAAAGGAGTGGCCAGTCGTTTTGAGAAAGGGGAGCAATTTTGCAATCGATTGAATTGTTTTTGTATCTGTCTAAACAGACAGATATTCGCATAATAGCCCGCCGAGGCTTTGATGATTTATAAGTAACCCGTAGATAAATGTATCTCGCCCTAAACGAGTGAGATTATATGTGCTATAAAAATTCAAGTCTGAACAATGCTTGTTTAATCTGAAGCATGGAGCACATTTTTCTTTTTTTCCTACAGGCACTGAGTTGCCATAGCGACCAGAAAAACCCCTTCCGGGCAGTTGCTATTAGTGCCACGTGTAAATAGCATTAGCGCTAAGGTAACAAAGAAGCTTTAGCTCGTAGCAAAGGCCATGCTGGTAGCATTACGGCTAGCGATTAGCACATAGCAGTTAAAGCTTGGATGAGGTGAATGCAGTGGGTGTGTGTGAAAAACCACTCACAGTTTCCGTTTGCTCTCTCTCTCTATTTTCCCAGTTAACAGACTAACATATGTTGATAAGCTGGCTGTGTTAATGTTATTCCCAATCATCAGTTTAACAATTTCACAGGTTGGTTTAATATACTGTTGATTAAAATCTTACGTTGTGTCGGTACCAGTTGAATAGTTGGCAGCTTTATTAGAAGATAAGTCATTATTATCTCAGTACCTTGATAATATGGTGAGTTTGATTCCATTCAATTATAATGGCTTTTATGATTTTAAAACACATCAATGGATAAGCGCTATTGTTAGGAATTTTTTATTGTTAACTGAATGTCATAATTAATTGCAAATTTGCAATTAATTTCATTTAAATAAAATAATTTTAATTCCTGCTTCCAGCAACAACAGTATCCATTTATGAATCATAAACGCTCTTATAATTCGACCACTACCATAAAACCTTAATTATTATCAAGAGGGCCAGAAATTTTTATTTCATTTACAAGTAATTAGTATATAGATTAATTATCATTTTTATTTTTAATTATTATTATTATTATTGTTTTATTTTTTTTTGATGTTGATGACACGATAAGGAATGATTAAGTTTGGAAGTTATGTTAATTACTATTATGGGAATCCAAAACTAGTGATTTGGAAGCTGTAATTTAATGTTATAATTAATTATGAATTTGGAAAATCTAATTACATTTAATAATTAATTACACTTCCTGTTTACATATTGCAACGCTATTGGGTGTTCAATTCAATTGTAGATTGTTCTTGTAATCCTAATCCTGAGTGATCCTATCAATTTTAATTATAACATCGTGAAATTAATTAGAAACCACAAATTCTAATTTGAATTCTAATTTCAGACTTAATCTCCTTAGGTGATCTGATAAAAAAAAAACTTGAATTAAATAACTTTATTAAATTAAAATTGAATAAAGTCCTCTTTACTTAGGCCTGAGAGTAGATAGTGCTCCCCCCTAGTGTTGTGTTGGAGAAGTGACAGTGACACCATACAATCAAAGTCACTTCTCACCAATCTGAGCATAAAACGCAACCTTCTAATTAGAAAACCCCAAAAGGGAAATTAAGGTTTCCTCAACTTAGGTCAGTTTGTTTACCCTGTAAACAGCCAAACCAACCTAAGCATATCGACTCAACAGCACCACCTTGTGCCAACATATTAGTTTTAAATCTTGGGAATGCATCTTAATTTCTCTTTTCTTTGCTCCCTGTTACTAACTTCTAATTTGACTTGTTTGCTTAAGACTTGGCCAGGGGAAGATCACGAATAGAGCGAAATGTCACAATTGAACAGATGTTTATGAAACTTGAGAACTACATTCAAACTGTTTATTATTTACCCTCTATTGTGAAATCCTACCCCTCCCAGTTAAAGCAGGTGCAATGAGAAGATAGACATCGGCAAAAATTTTAAACACGCGCGACACACGCTGACCAGCGTTGCGGTGTAAAATCCTGCCATTAAGGGACAAGTACTGTCATTGCTGTTGTTTTCCTCCATCAAGGAGAAAATTGAAATAGCAATAACAGTCTTATTACAAAAGAGAAAAACTCGTCTACAATCCTCTGATTAGAAGCGTCCTTCTAAATCAGACTTAACAAAGCGAAAAGAAGAAAATCTGCTATTAAAAGAGAGATCTGTTTAGTGCTATTGTCCTTGTGCACCCATTCTGTTTGTGTGTTTTTCTTTCTCTGCTTCCCAGCTGGGCTGCCCTTATGTGTGCCCAATAAATTATCTGCAGAGACTACGAATTAGAAGCACCTGCCAGAGGACCACAAACACAGAGACACACTCAACACTAGCATACACTACACTGTGCACATTTACACCCCTGTTTGTTTTGTTTGTGTTTTGTTTTTGCTTTGTTTCCTATTCAAGGTCTGTGTCAGTTCGGTCCAAGATCTCCCTGACCCGCCAGAACATGTCTCACAAAACAGAACATGTCGGTCACTGGGAAGGACTTGAAATGTGGCTAAGTGTTACAACAGACAGCATACTCCCTAAAGCTGCTGAAGCACTCCAACATCAGACACAGGACCAACTAGATGACAACATCACAAGCATCATGAGACAAGACCCAAGTCAAAACTACAATCACAAAGAATTAGCCAAGATCACCTCAAGCTTAAGTCACACGCTCATCGCCACCCTCAAACTGAGCGACAAGCACGCCGCACAACGCCAGCAGGAGCTGACAAGCGCACAACAACGCATAGAGCAGCTGGAACGTGAAGCTCAGGTACGACAGGAAGGGACCGATGAGGTGGAGCAAGGCGCCGAGGAGGAGATCAACAGGCTAAAAGAGACTCTAGCAGCTACCAGCCACGAAATGCAGCGGGTTAAAGAGGACTTCGCTGACCGTGCAGACAAGCTACAGTATGCAGAGAAGCTACTAGAGAAGGCAAAGACTGATTTCAGGGACAAAAACAGCAGAATCAAGGCCCTCGAAGCTCATTTGGCTGAGTCAAGAAACGAGATCAGCCGCCTAACACGACAGCTCGACTACGTCACAGAGGAGTCTGAAGGTCTCCAAGAGGAACTCAGGCATGCTTATGAACTACGCCGTGAGCCGTCAAGTACAGGGCACGCACCAACGGCACCCCCGTCAAGCAGGACTGGGTCACCTGTTCATGGACCGACACGTGAACCGAAGATAGAGGGGATGGTGTTAAAACATTCACCAGCGCCGTCGGAAGAACGCTATATCACGACGGAACCAAAAGAATCTGCTGCAGCCAGCCGCAGGTCAGTGCACGGCTTGGACCTTAAAGATCTTGACAAGCTCGCCCGAAACATCGGAAAATTCAACCCCAGCTTGCCAAACAGCCAAAATGTCCAAGCTTATCTGCAAGACATTGATTTCCATCTGGAAATGTGACCTAATGTTACGGACAAAGATAAACTATACTTACTCCGAACGACATCCAGTCCTGAAGTGCGCAGCTTCCTTGACCGGCAGCCTGTTAACACAAAGACTGACTATCAACGGCTTCAAAAGGCCCTCATTAAAGAGTTCGCTGACCCTGAGGCCGATCAAGGCTTAGTGGCTGCCCTGGAGACGAGACAAGGACGTCACGACACTCCTCAAGCTTACTACAGTCGACTCAGACAAGCGTATTTTGGAACTCGTAACGAATCTGACATGGAAGAGAAACTGAACTTTAAAACTCTCTTCCTGAGGAACCTTCATCCTGGCATAAGCCACCATCTTGGCGTCCTCGCATGCCCACGAACAATGCACATTCAGCAGTTGCGAGACTTGGTGCAAAAAGCCTACGGCAAACAAAAGATGGCCTCAGAAAAGAGCGCAAAAACCCCAGCAGTTCTTGATTTCAACACTCAACACCAAGAACTGGCGCTGGAGGGCACCCAATGCCAAGACAGTGCTAAGCCACCACACAGGGAGTGGAATGCACCCCCGTCTAACAGAGAACGAGACTCACACGCTGGCAACCGACCTAAACAGAGGTATGACCGATGGGATGGACCACGTGGACGTCAACGCTCACCTGGGCGACACTGGGATAAGTCATGGGACCAAGCAAGGCCTCAGGAGAGGCAATGGGAGAGATCGCGGAACCCAAGAGAGAAATGCTCATGGGAATCCAATGGAAACTCCAACGGAAAGCGACAGACTCACCCTGGGGCTACCAGCCCAAGGAATCGACGAAAGAATTCACCAAGGTTCCAAAGTGACCAAACTCACACTGAAGCCACACAAGAACAAAAAACACCACCGCACTGCGACTCACAAAAGATGATGGAAATGATGATGAAGGAGTTCTTCAAACGAAAAGAGGAGGAAAGAAGTGGGAAAAGAAAGCCCGGATTCGGACTAGCTGGCGGACGGGAAAGCAGCGACAAGACAAACGAATCAGCCACAGAAAACAGCACTGCCTCACCTCAGTCTCAGAGGACAATAAACACGTTAACTTCAGATGGATATGAAGCCCCACCTGAAAATCCAGCAACAAAGCTAAACACTAACTCAGCACCCAATACTCCAAATCCCAGCAGCGTCCAACAAACACCTCCTGAAAGTTCAAGTTCCTGAAAGCGCTGTCTTAGTCGTCTGCCACTCCTCCGAAGAACGCCAGATCAGCTCTGATATCCTAAATCTGTCCTCCCAAACTCCAGTCCCTCAACTCCTAGGCGATCTCATTGAAAAGGGTATAGCAAGAAAGTTTTACCTCTCCATCATCATCGAACGACACATCAGAGTCGAAGCCCTTCTGGACACGGGAGCCGACATCACTCTAATGTCTACAGAACTTCTCAAAGAAGTCCAAGAAAGAACGAAGAGGACTAATAGAACCCTCAAGCTCCAAAGGTGCGAACTAAACGTACAAGCATACTCTCACACGGGCTTACAACTAAAACATGTGGCCCCAATCCATCTAACAGTGGGACCCATGGACTTCGTCCATCCTGTATACGTGTCAACACTCAACACGTACCCGCTCCTCATCGGAAAAGATTTGCTTAATCGTTTCGAACCCATTATAGACTTCAAGCACCTAAAGATTTGGACACAAGTCCGCGAGCCTCTGCCCTGCCAGTCATTAGACTCCAACGAGTCACAGTGTCAAGTCACAGACACTACCCCTAAGTCAATGACCGATGAAGCAGTAACAGAGCCCAGGTCTGGGCCGAGCACAAACGCCAACGACCCTCTCCTCTGCTCACTGCACGAGCCCGAACTAAACACAGGCCTCCTTCAAATCATGACTGCGATAGAGGTTCATGGCATATCAGTGTCCGAGGCAGCACTAGCCCTATGGGCAGAGAACTCCGCCATCAGCCTGAAGCTATTCAAAACATTGAAGCAGAGCTGTCAAAGTCTACCACATGTCACTAAGCACAGCCGTTACCCTCTCAGTCCCTGGTCGACAACCATGGCCACCTCCAAGATCATCTGCGCTCTGGACATACGATGGAACAACAGACAGCTGAGTCACTACTTCCTCGTCATCCCAGACCTGCCGCATGACATCTACATTGGAGCGGATATCATGGTTCGACTCAATGCTTACATTGACACTGTAAACAACATCATATGGGCTCCCCTGTCACACCAACTGACAACTTCAGTCAATCTCAAGAACCTCCAATCCGGTCAAACCATGCCGGACGCATGCGCTATGATCACGGAACAAGGAGCCACAATACCTGCCTACAGCAAAAGTGTCAGTGTCCGCCTCAACATGCAACCTGGCCAAACTCTCAACAGTAAGCTGAGCTTCTTCCAACCTTCCAGAACCTGCCTAAAACTCGGACTGACTCTGGAAGCTACACCTCTCATTGAAGTGTCATCTCGTGCGATATATGTGTTGTTCAATAACTGTATGGCCCAAGACATCCACGTTCCCAAAGCCAGCCACCTGGGATGGCTCATCAACCAGGCATTCCATGACTTTGAACTGATGGTACCTGTCATAGGCCCCATACCAGCCCAACTAATGTCAGATGGATACAATGACACTATAACATTCACAAAACCTCATGAAGTCATTGCCATCACCTCAATCCTGCCAGTGTCCAGAGAAAGCGTCTGCCGGTCAGAACTAATGGATGACACTCACCTCACTTCTATGCTGTCTCAACCCAGCCTGCGACAGAACCACCTACACGGGTGACCAGCGGGGCCCAAAGCCCCTTTAATGACTTAACTGCAGAAGAACCCTACGCCGGGTTCAATACTCAAATTCAACAGATCTTGAGTGAAGCGGATGCCCTCCACAACGAAGTGGAGCGCCAAGGACTCAAAGAGGTTCTGCAGAAGTACAAGGACTCTTTCGCAAAGGACTCTCTAGATTGTGGATTGACAGACATCCACACGGTGCGCATACCGACAAACCCAAATGCACCACCCACCTTTGTGCGACAGTACAAGATTCCAATAGCGTCATATGAGCCAGTGCAAGAAATTGTTGACTCCATGCTGGAAAAGGGGGTCATCCGGCCCTGTAACAGTACATATTCTGCCCCGATATGGCCAGTCCTGAAACCCAACGGCAAATGGCGGCCCACTATCGACTACCGCAAGTTGAATCAGCAAGTACCATTGTCACGATGGCCTATGACCCAGTTGGACCAAGAAATACCAAAAATCAAAGGCTCGACGATCCTGTCCACATTGGACGTCGCCTCCGGGTTTTGGACGATCCCTGTCCACCCCGACGACCAACATAAGCTGGCATTCACTTTCGGCAACCGACAGTACACCTTCACACGGTGTCCCTTTGGCTATGCCAATTCACCGGCAGAATTTAACATTTTCCTTAACAAAGCATGCCCTGACGCCAGAGTCCGAGGCAATCTCGTCTATGTAGATGACGTCTTAATGAAAAGTTCAAGTGTGGAAGACCACCTCAAAGAAATCGACCATGTCCTAAACCAGCTGACAACAGCGGGAGCTAAAATCGCCCTTCACAAAGGACAATGGTGCAAAACCAAGGTGAATTATGTTGGACTGCTCGTCGGAAGAAACGGCATTGAGCCACAATCTAACCGTGCCCAAGCAATCCAAAGCATAAAAACACCAACTAACGTCTCTGAGCTGCGAAGCTTTCTGGGAGTGTGCAATTACTCACGACAGTTCATCGAAAACTACGCTGACATCGCACGACCGCTAACTTCCCTCCTGAAAAAGGACGAACCTTTTGTTTGGACAAAGGACCAGGACACAGCTATGAGCCAGCTCAAACAGTGCCTGCGCTCTGCTCCATGCCTCGCCTACCCAGACCCAGGGAAGGAATTCTATCTGGACACGGGATTCTCTGACCAGTGCCTCAGCGCGGGTCTATACCAGTTCCATGATAAGGACAAGCGAGTGGTCGCTTATGCCAGCAAAACGCTGCTTCCCCCAGAATGCAAGTATTCACACTGCGAAAAAGCTTTGCTTTGCACTGTGTGGGGCATTCAGCGTTTCTCTAATTACATCGGTGCACAGAAAGTCATCATCGAAACTTGCCACCAGCCAGTTACCTTCCTCAACAGTCAACGAATCAGAGATGGCGTGGTAACCAACGCACGTATAGCTACCTGGCTAATGACACTCCAAGGACGGGATGTGGAGGCAAGATATGCCCAGAACTACAAATCCTCACTGGGAAACGGGCTTGCGGCATGCCAAAACTGTTCAACGGACACGCTGGACACCTCAGCAGAGCCAAAAGAACTGCCACGACCGCAAGCGACAAATCATCGGTACTTCGAGGAGAATGTGTGTACAGGACTGCCCACAGCATATGTCGATGGCTGCTCATACAATCGCGAGGGCAAGTTACAAGCGGGAGCGGGTGTGGTCTGGCTCAACAATGACCCGTGCCCACCGCAGCAACTCAAACTTGGCCCACAATCATCACAATATGCAGAAATAGCAGCCATCCTCATCAAACTACAAGTGGCTGCAACCCACAAAATCAGAGAACTCCTCATCTGTACCGATTCGAACTATGCCCGTCTAAGTTTCATATGCCATCTAACTGGATGGAAAAGGAATGGATTCAAGACAGCTAACAACAAGCCTGTCAAGCACCAGGAACTCTTCCAAGCAAGTGATGCCATCGTCACTGAACACGACATGGTCATTTATTGGAAAAAGGTCAGAGGTCATTCACGTCAACCAGGACAAGACAAAGACTTAAATGACCAAACCGATGCCCTCGCCAAAGCAGGGGCATTACAGGGAGAGTCCTGGACATTTCATGCCCTCCCACCCCACCCTACTGTGGCAGCGGTGACCCGCCGCCAAAGTGCCACGAGTGGGCACACACCTGCCTCCTCCCACATCTCCCTATCGCCTCAGTTCGCTGCTGAGGACCTCCTCACCCTCCAACATACGGACTCAGCAATACAGACCATAGTGTCACACCTGTCCGACCCCTTGGAAAATCCCATTTCCACCTCGGACCTACAAACATCCTCCGAACTCCGCACGCTCCATTCGATCAAGCACATGCTGCATCTACGAGACGGTGTCCTCACGTATGTCCCTGAGCCACCCACTGCTCCAAGGCTCGTAGTCCCTCATGGCCAAAGGGGGATGATGTTGACACACGCACATGATGCACCATGCGCAGGACACCACGGAGTCAAGGCCACTTATGAAACACTCAAGCAAGTGGCATACTGGCCTGGCATGCAGCAAGACGTAGCAGAATACGTTAAAGGATGTCTGGTGTGTTGCCAGTTCCAACCGGCAAATCCAAACCACCGAGCACCACTGCAAAGGAAAGGAATGACCTTCCCATGGTCGGACCTCCAAATAGACTGGGTAGGACCCCTACCACGGTCGACGCGGGGCAACAAATATTTCCTCACCGTGATCTGCGAATTCACAAAATGGATAGAGTGCCTCCCAGCTCCCAACGATACAGCAGAAACAACAGCCTGTCTGTTAATGAACCATATCTTCTCAAGATTCGGACTGCCTTTAAGGGTCAACTCTGACCGCGGAACCCACTTCACCGCTGAAATTATGCAAGACGTATGGAAACTCCTGGGTATACAGGCCAAACTCCACATAAGCCATCACCCAATTTCCTCCGGTCAAGTGGAACGGGCTAACAGAACAGTGGTCAGCATGTTAAAAAAATACGTAGCCACCAATCAAAAGGATTGGGACATTAAACTCCCTCTGGTACTGATGGCCGCTCGAGCCACACCCCATCAATCTACGGGAATACCCCCGTTCACAATGATGACAGGGAGAAACATGACGCTACCACTAAACCTGCTGTACCAACCTGGTGACCTGAACCTCGTCACCGCCTACAACACTCACCAATACCTGGAAGAGTTACATCAGCACCTGAGAACAACTTTCGCCTTCGCGCAACAGCAGCTACAACGAAGTGCGGAAGGCCGAAAAGCCTACTACGACCAAAAGGCCTCTCACCATGAGCTCAATGTCGGAGATCAAGTGTGGTACTACAGTTTCGCCCGACCAAGGCCGAATGCTCCCCATTACCTGTCAAAGAAGTTCCTACCTCACTGGACAGGACCCCATGAGATTGTAGACAAGCTCTCACCTGTTGCCTATCGAATCAAAATCAGACAAGGGCGCAGCGAGCCAGTCCTTCGATGGGTCCATCGAAACCAGATAAAGAGGCCCCTGGGCTCCAGCCGACATGGAAAGGGGGAAGATCAAACCCACTGACACAGACCGACAACCACATGCTATACACCACACAAGCATAAATATTGTCACGTTAGGAAGACATATAGCAACCATGCTTAGACACAACCCATATTCTCTCCTCCACAGCACTGCTAGGACCAATCTAGTAGCGAGGAGTTACCCTCAAAAAAAATTTTTTGTTTACTTGATTTTGATTTTAAATTTGTCTTAATTTTTTGTTGTTGTTTGGTTTCTTTCCCTCGTGTCTCACTTTGTGTTCTTCCTTTCCTCTCTCTCTCACTTTGAACCCCCTTAACCAATCCTTGAATACAGGTCCTAAAAGTGAGATCGACCGCCGTCAATAAGGTCGTCATAAGAACTGGTGTTAACCGATCGAAACAATCCGCCAAAGTATGATCGTCACCGCTAACTATGCCTCTTTCTATTCAATCACCAGGAAGATGCTCCGATTCGCCGCCCTGTGTCTCTGCGTGATTGGGGCCATGCCCCAGCCAGAAGTGGCAGCGCCCGGACCAGCATCCGGGATCGTACTCCGTGAACAGCCGGGGTTACTAATAACGAACTGTAAAACCTACACCCAAAAGGTGTACGTGAGGCTAGATCCCCGCGATGTTTACAGAGTTCACACCCTCCCAGTCGCCCAAACCTCGTGGACTGGAGCCCGTTGGACTCGAGAAGTCCTTGCCCACGCCCAAGCAGATGTGAACCACATGCTGCACCAATTACAAAAATTAACTGTAACCCAAGCTGACCTCAGCGGGTACAATCGGCGCCCCAAGCGGTTCCTGGGGGCCCTGTTGGGGGCTGCGGCGGCTGTAGGAACTCTGTTCAACATTGGCATGAATACTGCTAACGCCGTTAATCTAGCTACTGTTAGGCGACATGTGGGTGAAATCCAGGCCGAAATGCCTGAGATACGACAACAGCTCCTAGTTCAGAGCCACGCCCTACAGACTTTCGGAAAATCCCTGAATGGCACGATCACAATTCTAAACACACATAGTAGCCTCCTAAACCAAACTATCAAGTCCATTAATAAACTATTCTCAGTAGTGCAAGGCGATTTAGCCCAAGCGCAACTCCTAACTATGCTCATGGCCGACATGCTACGCGAAGTGAGTTCCTCAATTGATAGCCTAGCCATGGGTAGGATTCCACATTACCTGATACCCCTTAGCCTTGTCCAGAACATCTTAACTTCGGCCACCATGGGCCCCACTAGCCCCATCCAAACCCATCTCGCCTTTTCCCTGGGTAGCGCCATTCCCTTGTACGTAGACCCGGAAGCAGGCGACCTGGCGTTTCTTCTCAGTTTGCCTATTATCGATGCGAATAATATTTATCGGCTTAAAGATGTTGTGAATGTGGGATTTTGGCAAGGGAACACCTATGTCAAAATCCACACTCCCGAGGTCGTCGCGTATCATGATAGCAACGAACAGTTGTACTTGGCCCCAAACCTAAAGATGTGTACGCTTACTAAAGACATTCACTTCCTCTGCCCGAGTAAACCTTTCATACGTGATAATACAGAGGGCATCTGTGGCTTAGAAGCCATGAGACCCTACGCTAGCTGCCCCGCCGAAGCAACACCACGTTCTCAGGTTGAGGTAACACAAGCCGAAATTGTCGGAAACCAATGGCTGGTTAACACTCCAGCCCGAACGGCTACCCTCACATATGATCAACATGACACCGCTACGCGCATTAGTCTGCCTAACCAAACTTTATGGATCACGGTCCCTAAGGGCTCGATCCTCCATATTGACGAACTAGCATTGTATCACCTCACCGACGACGAGTATCAGGCCGAAATCGAAATCTCACCCTTCTTCAAGCAGCATTCCTTTGTCCTCGATCCAGAATTGGAAGAAAGGATCAAAGAGGAGGGAACGCAGCTTATTGATCTTACACCGGTCGACACAGCTTTAGAAGCTATCGCTCGCCTTCCGCCTGCCGGCGCGCCAATTATTCGGTCCTGGTCTGCCGCTGACACGGCGCTTTGTATCTCTACTATCGTAGGATATGTCGTGACCTTGACACTGGCCTTCCTCCTACACAAGCGAGTGAACGTCGTTCAAGAGTCTCTCAACAAATGCACGTCAGGCGTCCCTCGTTTTTTTCGACGTGACAATCTTGACCAAGAATCCGAACCCAAGAATGTGACCGACCTAATTGAGATCCTGCCTATACCGTCCCGTCAAAACCCCGACAATTAAACCAGTAAAAATGACCCAATTGTCAATAATGCTAAACAAGGTAGCCCTATGTCTTCTCAAGTTTCTCACCTGTTCCTTTCCAAATTACCCTGCACCAGTTTTCAGTCAGTGATAGAGATCTCGTTGGTGTCTTGTGTGTGTCGGTTCTCTCTCTGCCTCTTGTTCCAGTGCCTGACGATGTTCCATCGGGAACATCACCAAGCAAAGGGGGATGTGTAGTGCTACATCGGCACGAAGACACACACAGAGAATTCAACCCAGCAACAGAAATGAATTATTCCTCAAGTCCTCCCTCTCTGCAAAAGGGAGAAGGTCAACTGATCTCATCATTACCATTAGTGCAAAGGTACGAACGTCTCCGGGAAAGCCAGAGACGCCTTTAAGTCTACATTCCAGAGCATATTTCAACCCCCCCCCCCCCCCCATTTCAGCACAAAGAGCACCCTTTTTTCTCGGACAGACAAAGGAAAACCGAATTCCTGACTTTTATTCCAAATATGACTATTACAACTATCTACGCAAATAAATATATGGATATTAATGTGTACTCTTTCCCTCATAGGCGTGATGTGATGATTTCGAATGTGAATTATGTAGGACAATGTGGGTAATTTTTAATCATGCTTTAAACGGCATGAACTGTAATGTGTGTGTTCTAAATGCGATGTTTGATCTCTAAAGAAAGCCGGCATCGTAGGTGATAAGCTGTGTTGATGACCGTTACATTTTAGCACCCTGCATAATTATACATGTATAAAGATCGATAAGTTTATCTTTCCCAAAAGTGAAGAGATATCACAGAACTTAAAATTCCACCCCAGCAAGCCTGGACATGGGCGGGGCTCCGCCCCACACGGACAATCGGATTCGACAAGCCGCCTGTGGGCAGGGCCAAGTTGGACTGTTGAAAACGACGCGCCCGCGGGCAGCTCTCTCTCTCTTGCTCTTGCGTGCTCTTGGCTCTTGACTCTGTTGGAACCTCTCTTGAACATCTCGTGAAGACTCTCTGCCTGCTCGCGCTCTTACCTGAACTCTGGCCTCGACACCGACTAAACCAACCATCTAGTCGAATTCGAAGGATAGAAGGCATAACATCAAAGAACAACGAACTCAACGCCTGCAGACGATAGGAGAGCCTTTTCTGTGACGTCACGCGGCAGCATCCACATCTCACGTGTTTCCACATGAGAGCACCCGAAGAAGCACGAACCAACCCACGTGGTCTCCGAGGACAAAAGACCAGAGCAACCCATTTGAAGAAAACGAAACCAACATCCAGCCTGCTTAGGAACAAAGCAAGTATCATTAACTAAATCTATATTCCTGATTGAACTGGTAAAATCTGATCTGAAAGCAGTAACAGAGTAAAGGCATCTGTCGTGATCTTTTCCGGTTGAAGTCAAGCGTTAAAAAGCTAAAAGGGCTAATTTTAACTTCAGGAGTTTACTCACCAAAATCCCTTATGCATGTGTGTGTTTGTGTATCATTAGTTAATCCATTTATGTTAGAATAGCAGTATTACGAATAAACCTTGTTTCATTTTATAAAGAATTGTCTCTGGAATGTGATTTCAAGTTTTATCCTCATTGCCATAAAGAGAAAGCTACCTAAGCTCGAATTTGAGAAATTTACAGGATATGCTGAGGTTAGTGATCGGTGGACGACCACTTAATACAGTATAAATAAGTTAAATATTAATATTACTTTTAACCAAGCAATATTGAATATTTAATGTATAATTCCCGGGGCTGAAATAATAGCTTCATATTAAATTGCATTACAGCGGCATGCTCTGACAGGAAGAATCCAATCTTCCTAATGATGTATAAGGCAAATCTGCAGGACCGGGCCAAAGTAGCAATGTGGTCTGTGAAGCTTAACTGATCATCGATCACAACTCCGAGGTTCCTCTGAGGTTATTGTTGTTTATTTAATAAATGTTTTCATTTTAATCTAGCCTGTAGGTAGTATGTGTACTGTAAATGAACAAATATACATTTCACTAAAAACTTCTCAGTAACATAATTACACCTTCAGTTTAACATGTTTAAAAAGAATTAAACACATTGTGTGTCACTAAAGTAAGTCATGCTGTTTTACCCTTAAAACTATTACAACTGAAACAAATCAAACTACTGCACTGAAAGCTGCACATTCATTCAAGTTTGAGCATGTTAAAATGTCCACACTCTTGTAAAGAGTATTGATTAATTTCATCCATAACCTGTCATACATTGAAGAGACAAAATCAGCAAGAAAGAGAGTATAGCAAGATAAGAATTTTTTTTATATTGCAGATAGAATTCAGAAAATTCAATTGTGAAAGTTTATTTAACGCAGATTTGTAAATGATATTTTTATTACTCCATTGGATTTAGTAATCTTGCTCAGATAACAGATGACACAATTCACATTTCACTTGTTTGGCTGTAGTCTATTTGTTTTAAGACTCCTCCACAAGTTCATGCTAATCCTTGCATGGGAAAGCGAGCATGACGAGTACATACTTATTCATTTAGGACAATTATTAAACATTTGACTGAACTTATTATTATTTTGACAAATCTCCATTTCAAACTATTTCCCTTGAGGTGTTTGTCCACAGAATCATTTTCAACACAACGACATTAAACATTAAAGAAGGTTATCAGTCACTATCGCCATCTTCTTTGACTCCAATAAAGCCACATCTCTCTGGTGTACATAAGCATCTACAACGTGTGCATGGAGAAGGGTCTGGCTGCAGACTTGCACTTGCACTCTCAGACTTGCACTAGACACTTGTGCTTCTGCAAGTGACGTCACTTGAAGTCATTTTTATTTTTATTGATATTTTTTTTTTGTGAATCTCTCAACACTTTACAACAGTAGCCAGGTGGTGAAGACAAGAAAAAATAAACTAAATCACAATGTCACATGCAATCGCTGCTTGCACTTTTCCGCTACCTGCGACGTCACTTGATTAAAATTAAAACTAGATTTAAACGAATTTTACAATAACGAACAGGGTCCTGCAAGTTATCTGTAGGAGAAAAAGACAAGACCTGTAAATCCGTGGCTACAGAACAGCAGAATATGTACGCAAAGTTTCTCGTTATGCGTTTTCTTTTGTATAAAACTTAATAAAACACGGTCAAGCCAGCCGCGATTGAAATTAAGGTGCGCGTGTATTACAATGATTACGGTAATCACAGGAACAACACAGAGGGGACGCGCTTTTAGAGCGCTTTTCTTCTAGACGCCCAGAACTGAGATATAATGACATTTTTCGTGATCTTTTTTTTTTTTGTACATCTGCTAAATAGCAGATGTGTTATTTATTCTTGTCTTTGACGGTTCTGTATTACCATATTTTTATACCTTTCAAATCATTGCAAGATTCATAGAAAAACAGATATGGGATATTATTCGATTTAGAGGGGTAAAAACACCAGGTTTCTAATAAGTACAAGAAATTAATGGTCAGTTCTTATATAGGACATCCCATACTACATGCACTCCTCATATGAAACCATTTTACTGCAGCATTTTTGAGATATGGGACATTACTAAATTTTGAGGACTATAAAGACACCATTTCTAATAAGTACAAGAAATGAATGGTCAGTTCTTATACAGGACATCCCATACTATATGCACACCTCATATGAAACCATATTACTGCAGCGTTTTTGAGACATGGGACATTAATACATTTTGAGGACTATAAAGACACCATTTATAATAAGTACAAGAAATGAATGGTCAGTTCTTATATAGGACGTCCCATACTACATGCAAACATCATATGAAACCATATTACTGCAGCGTTTTCAAGAAATGGGACATTATTTAATTTTGAGGACTATAAAGACCCCATTTCTAATAAGTACAAGAAATAAATGGTCAGTTCTTATATAGGACGTCCCATACTACATGCACACCTCATATGAAACCATATTACTGCAGCGTTTTCAAGAAATGAGACATTATTAAATTTTGAGGGGTATAAGGACACCATTTCTAATAAGTACAAGAAATGAATGGTCAGTTCTTATATAGGACGTCCCATACTACATGCACAGCTCATATAAAACCATTTTACTGCAGCATTTTTTAGATATGGGATATTAATACATTTTGAGGACTATAAAGACACCATTTATAATAAGTACAAGAAATGAATGGTCAGTTCTTATATTGGACGTCCCATAATATATGCACACCTCATATGAAACCATTTTACTGCAGCATTTTTGAGATATGGGACATTAATACATTTTGAGGACTATAAAGACCCCATTTCTGATAAGTACAAGAAATGAATGGTCAGTTCTTATCAAGGACATCCCATACTACATGCACTCCTCATATGAAACCATATTACTGCAGCGTTTTCAAGAAATGAGACATTATTCAATTTTGAGGGGTATAAAGACACCATTTCTAATAAGTACACGAAACGAATGGTCAGTTCTTATAGAGGACATCCCATACTACATGCACACCTCATATGAAACCCTATTACTGCAGCGTTTTCAAGAAATGAGACATTATTAAATTTTGAGGGGTATAAAGACACCATTTCTAATAAGTACAAGAAATGAATGGTCAGTTCTTATATGGGACGTCCCATACTATATGCAAACCTCATATGAACAAATTTTACTGCAGCATTTTTGAGATATGGGACATTAATACATTTTAGAGAGCTATAAAGACACCATTTATAATAAGTACAAAAAATGAATGGTCAGTTCTTATATAGGACGTCCCATACTATATGCACACCTCATATGAAACCATTTTTCTGCAGCATTTTTGAGATATGGGACATTAATGCATTTTAGAGAGCTATAAAGACACCATTTATAATAAGTACAACAAATGAATGTTCAGTTCTTATATGGGACGTCCCATACTATATGCACACCTCATATGAAACCATATTACTGCAGCATTTTTGAGATATGGGACATTACTACACTTTAGAGAGCTATAAAGACCCCATTTATAATAAGTACAAAAAATGAATGGTCAGTTCTTATATAGGACGTCCCATACTATATGCACACCTCATATGAAACCATTTTTCTGCAGCATTTTTGAGATATGGGACATTAATACATTTTAGAGAGCTATAAAGACCTTATTTCTAATAAGTACAAGAAATTAATGGTCAGTTCTTATACAGGACATCCCATACTATATGCACACCTCATATGAAACCTGAGATATGGGACATTATTCGATTTAGAGGGGTATAAAGACACCATTTCTAATAAGTACAAGAAATGAATGGTCAGTTATTTTATGGGACGTCCCATACTATATGCACACCTCATATGAAACCATATTACTGCAGCGTTTTCAAGAAATGAGACATTATTAAATTTTGAGGGGTATAAAGACACCATTTCTAATAAGTACACGAAACGAATGGTCAGTTCTTATAGAGGACATCCCATACTATATGCACACCTCATATGAAACCATTTTACTGCAGCATTTTTGAGATATGTGACATTAATACATTTTAAAGAGCTATAAATACCTAATTTCTAATAAGTACACGAAATGTATGGTCAGTTCTTATATAGGACATCCCATACTACATGCACTCCTCATATGAAACCATATTACTGCAGCGTTTTCCATAAATGGGACATTATTAAATTTAGAGGGGTATAAAGACACCATTTCTAATAAGTACAAGAAATGAATGGTCAGTTCTTATATGGGACGTCCCATACTATATGCACACCTCGTATGAAACCTGAGATATGGGACATTAATACATTTTGAGGACTATAAAGACCCCATTTCTAATAAGTACAAGAAATGAATGGTCAGTTCTTATCAAGGACATCCCATACTATATGCACACCTCATATGAAACCATATTACTGCAGCATTTTTGAGATATGGGACATTAATGCATTGTGAGGACTATAAAGACCCCATTTATAATAAGTACAGGAAATGAATGGTCAGTTCGTATATAGGACGTCCCATACTATATGCACTCCTCATATGAAACCATATTACTGCAGCGTTTTCAAGAAATGAGACATTATTAAATTTTGAGGGGTATAAAGACACCATTTCTAATAAGTACACGAAACAAATGGTCAGTTCTTATAGAGGACATCCCATACTATATGCACACCTCATATGAAACCATTTTACTGCAGCATTTTTGAGATATGTGACATTAATACATTTTAAAGAGCTATAAATACCTAATTTCTAATAAGTACACGAAATGTATGGTCAGTTCTTATATAGGACATCCCATACTACATGCACTCCTCATATGAAACCATATTACTGCAGCGTTTTCCATAAATGGGACATTATTAAATTTAGAGGGGTATAAAGACACCATTTCTAATAAGTACAAGAAATGAATGGTCAGTTCTTATATGGGACGTCCCATACTATATGCACACCTCATATGAAACCATTTTACTGCAGCATTTTTGAGATATGGTACATTAATACATTTTAGAGAGCTATAAAGACACCATTTATAATAAGTACAAAAAATGAATGGTCAGTTCTTATATAGGACGTCCCATACTATATGCACACCTCATATGAAACCATTTTACTGCAGCATTTTTGAGATATGGGACATTAATGCATTTTAGAGAGCTAAAAAGACACCATTTATAATAAGTACAAAAAATGAATGTTCAGTTCTTATATGGGACGTCCCATACTATATGCACACCTCATATGAAACCATTTTACTAAAGAATTTTTGAGAAATGGGACATTAATACATTTTAGAGAGCTATAAAGACACCATTTATAATAAGTACAAAAAATGAATGGTCAGTTCTTATATGGGATGTCCCATACTATATGCACACCTCATATGAAACCATATTACTGCAGCATTTTTGAGATATGGGACATTACTACACTTTAGAGAGCTATAAAGACCCCATTTATAATAAGTACAAAAAATGAATGGTCAGTTCTTATATAGGACGTCCCATACTATATGCACACCTCATATGAAACCAGTTTTCTGCAGCATTTTTGAGATATGGGACATTAATACATTTTAGAGAACTATAAAGACCTTATTTCTAATAAGTACAAGAAATGAATGGTCAGTTCTTATACAGGACATCCCATACTATATGCACACCTCATATGAAACCTGAGATATGGGACATTATTCGATTTAGAGGGGTATAAAGACACCATTTCTAATAAGTACAAGAAATGAATGGTCAGTTCTTTTATGGGACGTCCCATACTATATGCACACCTCATATGAAACCATTTTACTGCAGCATTTTTGAGATATGGGACATTAATACATTTTAGAGAGCTATAAAGACACCATTTCTAATAAGTACAAGAAATGAATGGTCAGTTCTTATATGGGATGTCCCATACTAAATGCACACCTCATATGAAACCATATTACTGCAGCATTTTTGAGATATGGGACATTACTACACTTTAGAGAGCTATAAAGACCCCATTTATAATAAGTACAAAAAATGAATGGTCAGTTCTTATAGAGGACGTCCCATACTATATGCACACCTTATATGAAACCATTTTACTGCAGCATTTTTGAGATATGGGACATTAATACATTTTGAGGACTATAAAGACCCCATTTCTAATAAGTACAAGAAATGAATGGTCAGTTCTTATCAAGGACATCCCATACTATATGCACACCTCATATGAAACCATATTACTGCAGCATTTTTGAGATATGGGACATTAATGCATTTTGAGGACTATAAAGACCCCATTTATAATAAGTACAGGAAATGAATGGTCAGTTCTTATATAGGACGTCCCATACTATATGCACTCCTCATATGAAACCATATTACTGCAGCGTTTTCAAGAAATGAGACATTATTAAATTTTGAGGGGTATAAAGACACCATTTCTAATACGTACACGAAACGAATGGTCAGTTCTTATAGAGGACATCCCATACTACATGCACACCTCATATGAAACCATATTACTGCAGCGTTTTCAAGAAATGGGACATTATTAAATTTAGAGGGGTATAAAGACACCATTTCTAATAAGTACAAGAAATTAATGGTCAGTTCTTATATAGGACATCCCATACTACATGCACACCTCATATAAAACCATTTTACTGCAGCATTTTTGAGATATGGGACATTAATACATTTTAGAGAGCTATAAAGACCTAATTTCCAATAAGTACACAAAATGAATGGTCAATTCTTATATGGGACATCCCATACTATAAGCACACCTCATATAAAACCATTTTACTGCAGCATTTTTGAGATATAGGACATTATTAAATTTTGAGGACTATAAAGACCCCATTTCTAATAAGTAGAAAAAAATGAATGGTCATTTTTAAAAGGGGACGCCCAATACTCTATGCATACCTCAAATCAAACATTTGTACTACAGCATTTTTTAGATATGTTATCATTCTACTTCATACATATATAAAAAATCGTCTAGGTTACGTACGTAACCCCCGTTTCCTGATGGAGGGAACGGAGACGTTATGTCGTGACGACATAGGGGATTTACCTGGAAGCCCCAAACATCTCTGACTAAGAGAAAACGCCAATGAAATTGGCTAGTGGATTTTCCATACCTGAGCCACTCCCTGTGCATACGGGTATAAAAGGGCGACAGGTGCATCCACTCATTAGGTTTTACGCTGAGGAGCCGAGACAAGTCCCTGGCAACCAGCAATGGTTCAAGATTGTGGTATGGGGACATAATCGTCTCCGTTCCCTCCATCAGGGAACGGGGGTTACGTACGTAACCTAGACGTTCCCTATCTGTCGGTTACTACGAGTTATGTCGTGACGACATAGGGGTCCTATGGAAAGCGCCACAAGCTGAACCCTGTCACAACCTTGTGGCATGCAGATGTTGACAAGCGAGTGCGTGACAGACAAATGCCATGCAAGAGGTTGCAACCTTCCTACCGCTCCAGTGAAAATTCGCTAACGTTGGTGCCCACCGGGACCACTGAGTACATCACTGCTGGAGATAGCCAAGCCGCTGTTCCTTTCCCCACGGAATCGGAAGGGATTTCGACCTTCAGTGAAAGACAGCTTCAGGTCTTTCCTATTTGTTGTTACAGCTTGTTGTAACGGCAGGGAAGCGAGCCTTCCAGAGAAGGGCGCTACGGAGGCCACATCCTGCCCAAAGGGAGGTAACATGTGGAGACACTGATATGGACTGGCCCAGGCTTGGGGCAGTACTACATACGACTGGACTCTGGGGCAGATCCTACCTAGGAGTAGGGAGGGGGGCTGCCAGCAGAACCTGACAGAAGCTCTGTCACAGGGAAGACACGGGTTTACCGTGAGGGAAAGCTTACCATGGAAGAATACACATATGGGATGACCCGAAGGGGAATCAGGCCATACGGCCACCTAGCACAGTACAGGGGCTGACCGGAGACCCGGGCGAGCTAACACCAGTACTGGGCCTGGCGTCAGACTGCTCCGCCCAGTCTGACTGCCGGGGCTGCTTGGAGGATTCCACCAGGGTTCACCGTCCGGGGAACTGAACTGGGGGAGAAAAGGGCACTCGCATCCCCGGGTGAGGGGGAATGGCGCAGCAAGCGTGACACCGGCCAGTTCTTCCCGCCCATTACTTACCCAACACACGGGAAGAAACTGGCTCAACGCGGAGATTGTAGAATCTTGCGAAGGTGTTCGGTGTCGCCCAGCCCGCAGCTCTGCAGATGTCTGCCAAAGAGGCGCCGTGCTCCAACGCATGGGAGGAGGCAACACTCCTGGTGGAGTGAGCCCTCACCCCCAGGGGGCACGGCTCGCCTTGCGACTGGTACGCCAAGGCGACGGCCTCCACTATCCAGTGGGCCAACCTCTGTTTGGAGACAGCCTTCCCTTTCTGCTGCCCTCCGTGGCAGACAAAGAGCTGCTCGGAGCTTTTGACGCTCCGGGTGCGGGTCACGTATATGCGCAATGCTCTTACGGGACACAGCAACGCTAAGGCTGGATCTGCCTCCTCCGAGGGCAGTGCTTGCAGGTTCACCACCTGATTGCGGATGGGCGTGGTGGGAACCTTGGGCACGTATCCAGGCCGGGGTCTCAAGACAACGTGAGAGTAGACCGGCCCGAACACAAGGCACTCTTCGCTTACCGAAAACGCCTGGGGGTCCCCGACCCGTTTGATGGAAGTGAGCGCGGTCAGGAGCGCTGTCTTAAGAGACAGGAACTTCAGCTCGACTGAGTCCAGCGGCTCAAAGGGGCCTCTCTGAAGTCCAGCCAGGACGATAGAGAGGTCCCAAGAGGGCACAAGGGTCCTTCCTCAGAGGAATGCGCCAGGGAGGTGCTGTCGCGAGGGAAATGAGTTCGGGAAACCAGGTCCGGGTGGGCCAATGGGGCGCAACCAGCAGGACCTGCTCCTCGTCCTCCCTGAGCTTGTACAATGTCTGTGCGAGTAGACTCACTGGGGGAAACGCATACTTGCGTAAGGCCCGAGGCCAGCTATGTGTCAGTGCGTCTGTGCCGAGGGGGCCCTCGGTCAAGGAGAAGTACAGCTGGCAGTGGGAGGACTCGGGGAGGCAAACAGGTCTGCCTGAGCTTCCCCGAATCGACTCCAGATCAGCCGGATCGTCTCGGGATGGAGTCTCCACTCTCCGGGAAACGTGAGCTGTCGTGAGAGCGCGTCGGCCGCACGATTGAGCTGCCCCGGGATGTGAATAGCACGCAGTGACTTGAACTGCGTGTGACTCCAGAGGAGGAGATGGCGGGCGAGCTGTGACATGCGGTGTGATCGTGTACCCCCCAGCCGGTTGATATACGAGGCCGCCACAGTGTTGTCCGTGCGGACTAGCACATGCTTGCCCAACAGCAGTGGCCGGAACTGCCGCAAGGCTAAATGCACTGCCCACAGCTCCAGGCAGTTGATGTGCCAAAGCAGTCGGGGCCCTGTCCAGAGCCCCGAGGCTGCCTGCCCATTGCATGTAGCGCCCCAGCCCGTGCTGGAGGCATCTGTTGTGACAACAGTATGCCGGGACACTTGTTCTAGGGGCACCCCGGCCCGTAGAAAGGCAAAGTCTGTCCAGGGGCTGAGGGAGCGGCGACACTGCTGGGAGATACCTACTCGCAGTGTACCGCGGCGCCATGCCCACTTCGGGACCCGGGAGTGTAGCCAGTGCTGAAGTGGTCTCATTTGAAGCAATCCGAGCGGCGTGACTGCAGCTGCGGATGCCATATGCCCCAGGAGCCTCTGAAACTGTTTCAGTGGTACCACATTCCTGCCTCTGAAGGAACTCAGGCAGTTCAGTGCTGCTTGGGCACGTTCCTCCGTGAGGCGTGCCGTCATACTCACCGAGTCTAACTCCACACCGAGAAAAGAGATTCTCTGCACAGGGAAGAGCTTGCTCTTTTCCCAGTTGACCCGAAGCCCCAACTGGCTGAGGTGCCGGAGCACCAAGTCCCTGTGATCGCCCAACTGCTCTCTGGATTGGGCTAGGATAAGCCAATCGTCGAGGTAGTTGAAGATCCTGACGCCCACTTCCCGTAACGGGGTAAGGGCGCCCTCTACAACCTTCGTGAACACACGGGGAGACAGGGAGAGCCCGAAGGGGAGGACCCTGTACTGCCTTCCATGACGGTCTGTGTCGCGGAAGGATCGAAACGCCAAAGTAAGCGTCCTTCAGGTTGATCGCTGCAAACCAATCCTGGGGCTGAATGCATTTGATCATGCACCTGTGCGTCAGCATCTTGAACGGGAGCTTGTGCAAAGCCCGGTTCAAGACTCGCAGATCCAGGATTGGCCGAAGGCCACCACCTTTCTTGGGTACGATGAAGTAAGGGCTGTAAAACCCCTGCCTCATCTCGGCTGGAGGGACCGGCTCGATTGCATCCTTTGCCAGGAGGACAGCAATCTCCTCGCGCAAGACAGGGGCGTTCCGGACTGCCACCGACGTCTCGAGAACGCCGTTGAACTTGGGAGGTCGCCTGGCAAACTGAATCGCGTAGCCGAGTCGAATTGTGCGCGTGAGCCAGCGAGACAGGCTGGGCAGCGTGAGCCACACCTCCAGTCGCTGTGCAAGCGGCTCCAACGGCACAATCGACGTACCTGTGGTGGTGCAGCGAAAGGGAGTAGGGGTGCAGAAGGCGGTGCGTTCTGAGGCATCCTCGCCGAACTCCCTGGGTCCCGAACGGGACTGGCCAGAGGTGCGTGGGGAGGAATGTCGTCCCTGAACCGTACTCTCTTGGCTATTGGCAAAATGGGTCGTGGACGAGAGTGAGGAGGCAGGGCGTCGCACACTGTCGTCCCATGGACCTGAGAACCCGGAGGAAATGGAAATTGGTCTTTCTTTGAGAAGGTGGGTACCGCTGGCCCTTGGACCAGCGGCGGAACAGAAACAAAATGAAACAGAAGATTCTCCTTCCGGCCCTCCACCGGGGGAAAGAGCGGCGCTGTTCTCGCCGTCTCCTGAGAAAGAGCAAACTCCAACATCTCCGGGTTGCGCTCTCCTGCGAGAGGCTCGACGCACCGGACTATGTGTCGATTCGGCCTGGGGCGGAGCAGCTCTGGAGGACGCAGGAGGGCGCCCACGGTGACGGGCAGACTAAGGCCTGGCCCCGGGGGCAGCGGTGGATGGTGCATCACGCCGGGGCAGGATGTGCTGGATCGCCTCGGTCTGCTGCTGTACCGCCGAGAACTGCTGGGCGAAGCCCTCGACGGTGTCGCCGAACAACCCTCCCTGGGAGATGGGGGCGTCGAGAAAGCGTGCCTTGTCGACGTCCTTCATCTCTGCCAGGTTGAGCCAGAGATGGCACTCCTGGACCACCATGGTGGACATCGCCTTCCCGAGGGACCGCGTCGTGACTTTTGTCGCTCGTAGAGCGAAGTCAGTCGCCGTGCGCAGCTCCTGCATCAACCCCGGGTCGGTACTACCCTCGTGCACCTGTTTGAGCGCCTTGGCTTGGTGAACCTGCAGGATAGCCATGGCGTGCAGGGCGGAGGCTGCCTGGCCCGCAGCACTGTAAGCTTTGGCCGCGAGAGCGGCTGTCAGCTTACAGGCCTTGGACGGGAGACGCGGACGGTTCCTCCAAGTGGCGGCGTTTCGTGGGCACAAGTGCACCGCGACCGCTCTCTCCACCTGGGGAATGCCCGCGTACCCCCTGGCCACTCCGCCGTCGAGGGTAGTGAGGACGAAGGAGGCAGACAAGAGGCTTCTGGCCGTGAAAGGGGCCATCCACGAACTCGTCAGCTCCTCATGCACCTCCGGAAAGAAAGGCACCGGGGCAGGGCGCCGTTGTGAGCCGCGCCCCGCTCCGAGAAACCAATCGTCCAGCCGTGAGGGCTCGGGACTGGGCGGTCTGTTGACCTCCAGCCCGATGCTCACGGCTGCCCGGGCAAGCATGGCCGTCAGCTCTGGGTCCGGTGCGGCGGTGGCGACAACACCCGAGGGGGGCAGCCCCACCGTACCTTCATCCTCAGAGGACGTGAACCCATCCCCCGATGCTGCGATCGACATCCTATCTACAGATGGCGCACCGAATGAAATGCTGTGCGCCCCGTGGGACAGACCAGCGAAATCTACCGGGAACCGGACGGGATGTTCGCTGCATGAGGAGTAAGAGGTCCGTGGGGGCGTGCCCGGCGGAGAGGCTCTTACAGTAACCCTCAGATCTCCCAGAGCGTCAGCCGGCGAACCTCTGCTCGAGCCAGAGAGATCAGCACGGGTGGCGGCAGAGGGTGCCAATCCTTTCATAAAGAAAAGGCGAGATCGCAGCGAAATCATGCTCATATGCCCACAAGAGACGCATGAGTCATCCACGAACGCAGCTTCAGCGTGTCGGCGGCCCAGACACTGAAGACAACGATCGTGTCCGTCATCCGCAGACAGGAAACGACCGCAACCAGAAGGACACGGACGAAACGGCATCTTGAAAAAGACGCGATCGTCCGTGATTTGCTCTTTTAGAATTTGCTCTCTCAGTTGAAGTGCCCAGGGGAATCGCTGATGAGAGAGACTTCAATAAACAAGCTACAGATAGTACAAAATGCTGCAGCTAGAGTCCTTACCAGGTCAAGAAAATATGACCATATTACTCCAATTTTACAGTCTCTGCACTGGCTACCTATTAAGTTTCGTATCAGTTACAAAATATTATTACTTGCCTATAAGGCCCTAAATGATTTAGCTCCTGCATACCTAACTAATCTTTTATCACGCTACAATCCAACCCGCTCCCTTAGGTCGCAAAACTCTGGACTCTTGGTAGTACCTAGGATAGCAAAGTCCACAAAAGGAGGTAGAACTTTTTCATATCTGGCTCCTAAACTATGGAATAGCCTTCCTGAAAACGTTCGGGGTTCAGACACACTCTCTCTGTTTAAATCTAGATTAAAGACGCATCTCTTTAGCCAAGCATTCATATAATGCATCTCACAATCTTGTACTGCCAGTCTATCTGAACACATGCACATTATTATGCTTTAGCTTGGGTTATACTGATAATTTCATCCAGGGTTATTCCTGGATGGAAAAACTGCTACGCTAATTGTCTTACAGTTTCTATGTTACTGCCACGGGATTAACATCCCGTGCTAGTTAGGAATTACACAAGCTTCAGTCTGGATCCTACCCTTAAACAATAGAGATGACCGAACACCTGAGAAGAGACGATGACAACCCCTCCGAGGACCTCCGAGATGAGCCCCAGAGACAGATCTCCAGTGAGGACCTCGTCACCTAGACATCCATCGGGGAAAGACCCCCGGAACCAGTGGACCACTTACACTCTTACTTTGCTGCAGTTGGAACAAACTACTGATTCGTCTGGCCAGAGGGGAACTGGCCCCCCGACTGAGCCTGGTTTCTCCCAAGGTTTTTTCTCCATTCTGTCACCGATGGAGTTTTCGTTCCTTGCAGCTGTCGCCTCTGGCTTGCTCAGTTGGGGACACTTCATTTCCAGCACAATCATCGACTTGATTGCACAGATACTATTTAAACTGAACTAAGCTGGACAATGCCATTACTAAATTCAATAATGAAATGCATTCAGCTGATAATTGAGTGTTAAATCCTGTCATTTTACATTATTGACAAAATTTGCCTATTTTGATATTGTGCAGTGCTTTGTTACAATTTGTATTGTTAAAGGCGCTATATAAATAAAGGTGACTTGACTTGACTTGACTCCGCTGATCGCAACGTTACGCCAACCGGGAACAAAACAAAGATGAATGGCTTTGTGGAGATCAGCACTCTTCTCATCCACTCGGCTCCGAAGCAAAAATCTAATGAGTGGATGCATCTGTCGCCCTTTTATACCCGTATGCACGGGGAGTGGCTCAGGTATGCAAAATCCACTAGCCAATTTCATTGGCGTTTTCTTTTAGTCAGAGATGTTCGGGGCTTCCAGGTAAATCCCCTATGTTGTCACGACATAACTCGTAGTGACCGACAGATAGGGAACTAATTTTTAATAAGTAGAACATACTAATAGTCAGTTTGTATATGGGACGTCCCATACAATATGCATATGTCATTTCAAACCATTTGCATTTTGGAGATAAATGTAATTATTCTATTTTATACACCTATGAAGACCTCATTTCAAATAAGTAGAAAAAAATATTGGTCAGTTTCTATAGTTATAGTATGGGATGTCCTGTATAAGAACTGACCATTCATTTCTTGTACTTATTAGAAATGGTGTCTTTATAGTCCTCAAAATGTATTAATGTCCCATATCTCAAAAACGCTGCAGTAATATGGTTTCATATGAGGTGTGCATATAGTATGGGATGTCCTGTATAAGAACTGACCATTCAGTTCTTGTACTTATTAGAAATGGGGTCTTTATAGTCCTCAAAATGTATTAATGTCCAATATCTCAAAAATGCTGCAGTAAAATGATTTCATATAAGGTGTGCATGTAGTATGGGATGTCCTATATAAGAACTGACCATTCATTTCGTGTACTTATTAGAAGTTAGGTCTTTATAGCTCTTTAAAATGTATTAATGTCCCATATCTCAAAAATGCTGCAGTAATATGGTTTCATATGAGGTGTGCATGAAGTATGGGATGTCCTGTATAAGAACTGACCATTCATTTCTTGTACTTATTAGAAATGTTGTCTTTATACCCCTCTAAATCGAATAATGTCCCATTTATGGAAAACGCTGCAGTAAAATGGTTTCATATGAGGTGTGCATGTAGTATGGGATGTCCTATATAAGAACTGACCATTCATTTCGTGTACTTATTAGAAGTTAGGTCTTTATAGCTCTTTAAAATGTATTCATGTCCCATATCTCAAAAATGCTGCAGTAATATGGTTTCATATGAGGTGTGCATATAGTATGGGATGTCCTGTATAAGAACTGACCATTCAGTTCTTGTACTTATTAGAAATGGGGTCTTTATAGTCCTCAAAATGTATTAATGTCCCATATCTCAAAAATGCTGCAGTAAAATGGTTTCATATGAGGTGTGCATGTAGTATGGGATGTCCTATATAAGAACTGACCATTCATTTTGTGTACTTATTAGAAGTTAGGTCTTTATAGCTCTTTAAAATGTATTCATGTCCCATATCTCAAAAATGCTGCAGTAATATGGTTTCATATGAGGTGTGCATGTAGTATGGGATGTCCTGTATAAGAACTGACCATTCATTTCTTGTACTTATTAGAAATGTTGTCTTTATACCCCTCTAAATCGAATAATGTCCCATTTATGGAAAACGCTGCAGTAAAATGGTTTCATATGAGGTGTGCATGTAGTATGGGATGTCCTATATAAGAACTGACCATTCATTTCGTGTACTTATTAGAAATTAGGTCTTTATAGCTCTTTAAAATGTATTCATGTCCCATATCTCAAAAATGCTGCAGTAATATGGTTTCATATGAGGTGTGCATGTAGTATGGGATGTCCTGTATAAGAACTGACCATTCATTTCTTGTACTTATTAGAAATGGTGTCTTTATAGTCCTCAAAATGTATTAATGTCCCATATCTCAAAAACGCTGCAGTAATATGGTTTCATATGAGGTGTGCATATAGTATGGGATGTCCTGTATAAGAACTGACCATTCAGTTCTTGTACTTATTAGAAATGGGGTCTTTATAGTCCTCAAAATGTATTAATGTCCCATATCTCAAAAATGCTGCAGTAAAATGGTTTCATATGAGGTGTGCATGTAGTATGGGATGTCCTATATAAGAACTGACCATTCATTTCGTGTACTTATTAGAAGTTAGGTCTTTATAGATCTTTAAAATGTATTCATGTCCCATATCTCAAAAATGCTGCAGTAATATGGTTTCATATGAGGTGTGCATGTAGTATGGGATGTCCTGTATAAGAACTGACCATTCATTTCTTGTACTTATTAGAAATGGTGTCTTTATACCCCTCTAAATCGAATAATGTCCCATTTATGGAAAACGCTGCAGTAAAATGGTTTCATATGAGGTGTGCATGTAGTATGGGATGTCCTATATAAGAACTGACCATTCATTTCGTGTACTTATTAGAAATTAGGTCTTTATAGCTCTTTAAAATGTATTCATGTCCCATATCTCAAAAATGCTGCAGTAATATGGATTCATATGAGGTGTGCATGTAGTATGGGATGTCCTGTATAAGAACTGACCATTCATTTCTTGTACTTATTAGAAATGGTGTCTTTATAGTCCTCAAAATGTATTAATGTCCCATATCTCAAAAACCCTGCAGTAATATGGTTTCATATGAGGTGTGCATATAGTATGGGATGTCCTGTATAAGAACTGACCATTCAGTTCTTGTACTTATTAGAAATGGGGTCTTTATAGTCCTCAAAATGTATTAATGTCCCATATCTCAAAAATGCTGCAGTAAAATGGTTTCATATGAGGTGTGCATGTAGTATGGGATGTCCTATATAAGAACTGACCATTCATTTCGTGTACTTATTAGAAGTTAGGTCTTTATAGCTCTTTAAAATGTATTCATGTCCCATATCTCAAAAATGCTGCAGTAATATGGTTTCATATGAGGTGTGCATGTAGTATGGGATGTCCTGTATAAGAACTGACCATTCATTTCTTGTACTTATTAGAAATGTTGTCTTTATACCCCTCTAAATCGAATAATGTCCCATTTATGGAAAACGCTGCAGTAAAATGGTTTCATATGAGGTGTGCATGTAGTATGGGATGTCCTATATAAGAACTGACCATTCATTTCGTGTACTTATTAGAAGTTAGGTCTTTATAGCTCTTTAAAATGTATTCATGTCCCATATCTCAAAAATGCGGCAGTAATATGGTTTCATATGAGGTGTGCATGTAGTATGGGATGTCCTGTATAAGAACTGACCATTCATTTCTTGTACTTATTAGAAATGGTGTCTTTATAGTCCTCAAAATGTATTAATGTCCCATATCTCAAAAATGCTGCAGTAAAATGGTTTCATATGAGGTGTACATGTAGTATGGGATGTCCTGTATAAGAACTGACCATTCATTTCTTGTACTTATTAGAAATGGTGTCTTTATACCCCTCTAAATTGATTAATGTCCCATATCTCTTTTTCTATGAATCCTGCAGATTTGAAAGGTAGAAAAATATAGTAATACAGAACCGTCAAAGACACCAATAAATAACACAAATATTAAAGCAGATATACAAAAAAAATCACGAAAAATGTCATTATATTTCAGTTCTTGGCGTCCAGAAGAAAAGCGCTCTAAAAGCGCGTCCCTTTTGTGTTGTTCCTGTGATTACCGTAGTCATTCTAATACACGCGCACCTAATTTCAATCGCGGCTGGCTTGACCGTTTTTTTCTGAACCGCGGCTGGCTTGACCGCGATGTGTTACCGCGGCTATTAAAATATCAAATTCAATATAGCCTACAGTTTAATAATATAATGAATATGTATATAGTATTTCCTCCAATACCGCAAAATGTGGGATAATGACACATCTTATGGACTAAGATGGTAAAGAGCGAACTCAATATGCTCCTCTTCATTATTAAAATATAACGTTACATAACTAATGTACAGGCTGGTGAGCCCAGAAATGGAACAAGCAAAGTTTCACGTTAAGTGTTTTTCCAGGTAGAATAAGCGATCTACAGCTTTTATATCATTATCTTTGTCCATTAAGCTATATTACGTGTTTTAGTTAAAACTATTTTCTGTGGGAGGAAAACGTTTAACGTGCAATTCAACGCATTGCGTCCTTTTAATATCACTTAATGAATTTCATAATTCACGTTCATATCTGCTGGTCTGTATCTTTGTGTCAACAAGACTTATAGGCTAATTAAATGTTTTTATCATCTTAGTCAAAGACTACAGAATACTTAAGTCCCTTATTTTTATTATTATATTACATTTAGCCCATTATGCCACATTAAGCGTTTTGCTGTATGGGAGGAAAAGTGTTCATGGCCGTGTAGGGGAAAGCCGGTGTCCTGATATTTTATCCTACCGTCAGATTTTCCTACCTCGGCTTACTGCGCATGCGCACATCAATATTGCATCCTTTTTCTCACGCAGAACAACAATATTTAATATATCTGAATTACTGTAAGAGAAGGTATAGGGTTGGGGTTGGTGTAGACGTTAATACAACACAATCTAATAGGTAGAAAAAATATTTATTGTTGGTTTCCGGTACTAGTTGTATCCCTTCTCTCCACAACCGCGAATATAACACGTAATTACTGTATGTGCATTACTGTAAGGGTAGGTTTAAGGTTATGGTAGGTGTACAAATTAATAAAACGTAATTTAACAGGTTTTTCGAATTGTAACATTTCGAACCCCCTTACATTAAAAGGGGGTGACCAATACTTTTGGCAATATAGTGTATGAATTCAGTATCAGTGATAGAGGTGCAGAAAGTAATCAAGTCATCGATGTTTAGAGGAGCACAATGAGAAAAGTGTTGATGTTGTTTCTATCTGGCAGGAGGTGTTGTTCAGCTAAAAGATGCTGCAGAGATACAGACTTTATTATCATATGTTTCTATATCACAGAATTCAGTTTATACACAACTAAACCTGTACATTGTATTGAAGCGGCACAGACAGATGAATCCTATGAGTCCAGACAGAAATGAAGCAATGAGTCTGTGAAAAAAGAGAAGATTTAATCCGTATTTGTATTGCAGTAAAGGAATGAATATGGTGCTAATGTGTAGATTTTTGTAATTGTATGGATTTTACATCAATACACTGTAAAAAAAAAATCATGGGTCTTGTTATTTTCATTTAACAAAATTAAGATGATAATTAAAAATAGTGTATATATTTTAGTAAAGAAATTGTGGCTCAATGTTTCATAGAAAATATTGAGAACTTTTCCATTTTTTAAGGAAACTTAAGCAGTCTTGAGGCTTGAATTGAGGAACGGATGAAACTGGGGAAAATGAAGGAAAGAAGGCTACCTATTTATTTTAAGATAAGTAGCTAAATTTTGCAGTTTTATTTTAGCAGTGATTGTTAGTTCCCAGCATGCTTTGCATATGGCTGGATATGTAAATATTTAAATTAATTGTATGTGCTATTTTATGTTTTTGAGTGAAGGAAAACGTCTATTTTACACGATTTATTCAGGTAGATTCCGTTACAAAAACCAAGCCTTAAAAACTACAAAAAAATATTACACATAGTAATATTAGCTTTATACCATTTTTTTACAGTGTATACCACATAATAGGATCACAAATGGGGGGGTTCAAAGTTTTAGTTTGTACACATATTCAGAATAGCAGTTCCCCTCCGGGAACATCGAGCTGCGTCGAAACGCTAGGGGGAACGCCATCAGCATTGTCCAGCTCTGAATCATATGTGTAATCAGTCAAAATTGACGGCCAGACGTCAGGTGCGGTGACGTCATGACCAGGATGCTTAAAAGCACGTGATGTGCATCCGGCGCCAGCTTTTTTGTCATTCAGCAAAGCTCTCTGTGTGTGTCAGTCGAATGTGTTCTGTGAGTCTGTTACTATCAAGATAGGAAATAAGAAAGTTTATTCTTAAAGAGATAGCAAAGAAAGACTAGAAGCAGACATATCAAAGGCCAATGAGGGCGAAAGTAGATCACGTTACAGACTGTGTGTTCCTCTCTGACTGGAGGCGAAAACTCTCTTTGAGGAGGGAGTTTTCACCTGCGTCCTCGCAGCACCTGCCACGCTGCCGCTGAGGCGGAGCAGTGGCTGTGCTCGCAGATGGATTAGATGGAAAGATTAAGACGGGTGATCCCCTATCTTCCTTTCCCATCAGATCCAGCGTCCGCTGCAATGCATTGTGCTCCCGCCGGGCACGCTCCGAGGAGTGTGTCCGCGCCTATGATCTCGCAGTCCCGCTGCTGCTGAGGCACCGCGGTGAGTGAGATCACGGGGATCGCACATAGATCTGGCGGACGGGTTGGAGACGGGTTCGCCCTATTTCCACCTGTATTCCCCAGGTCTAGCGCTCTCTCGGGATACATACAGTTTTTGCGATGATCTCGCTGGAGGCGAAAACTCTCTTTGAGGAGGGAGTTTTCACCTGCGTCCTCGCAGCACCTGCCACGCTGCTGCTGAGGCGGAGCAGTGGCTGTGCTCGCAGATGGATTAGATGGGAAGATTAAGACGGGTGATCCCCTATCTTCTTTTCCCATCAGATCCAGCGTCCGCTGCAATGCATTGTGCTCCCGCCGGGCACGCTCCGAGGAATGTGTCCGCGCCTATGATCTCGCGGTCCCGCTGCTGCTGAGGCACCGCGGCGAGTGAGATCACGGGGATCGCATATAGATCTGGCGGACGGGTTGGAGACGGGTTCGCCCTATTTCCACCTGTATTCCCCAGGTCTAGCGCTCTCCCGGGGCGGAAGCCTAAGCTGTAGTTCTTCCCCCTTGAGTGAGAGTGCGCTAATCTGCAGCAGTTTCTCTCCAAGAAGATTTATTTGTTTTGTTCCGAGCGGCTCGCGTGTTGCCGAGGCAACGCGCGCATTATGGTGATTCTCGGTTCATTTATGCACTTTCAGACCGTGTTTACTTGTCTGGGTGTTTGACTGCATTTAATTTTGAATAATTAACTATGCATTTTATCCGACTATGAAAGTTAGATATATATTTATACAAATATATATATTGTAGAGAAATATGTACAATTATATATTGTATATGACATACAAGAGCCTCTTGGGATACTTCTCAAGTGAGAGCACAATGTTTACCTCTCTTCCTCCAAGGAGGTTGAGGTGGTCGGCTTGGGCTGCTGGGCGGAGCAGCCCCAATTGTGTTCCAGCTCCTTATTCGGGGAATGTCACTTCTCGTACTCGCCAGAATCAGAGTCAGAGTGACGTGCCCGGGCCGAAGACGGATCTGCGGATCGATAGTCTTCGGCCAGAACGCCCTGATGCCATGGTCCAGGGCCTTGAGGGCCGGCCCCTCTGGGGAAGAGCGGTGTACACTGCATTACACGGTGCCCGTCTCTCCTCAGTGCCCTCAGGAGATCAGTCTGCTAACCCTGCCAGTGTTCTAGGGCACAGCGGTCTCCAGCGAGCGCTTCTCTCAGTCTCTTCCGCCCAGAAATGTTGCGGAGATGGGAGGCTCGCCACCCCTTCGGGGGTCTCTAGAGCAGCTAGATCGGCCGTCCCCTGCCGGTCCTCCGTTCCAGGGCACCGAGCTAGCCGCTCTAAGTACACGGGTCTGAGGACCGTCGTTTCCATAGGAGACTTCTAAGGCAGTCCTGATGCTACATCCCAGGACTTATGAGGGCAGGCCCCTCTGGGGAAGAGCGGTTTACACCGCATTACACAGTGCCCGTCTCTCCTCAGTGCCCTCAGGAGATCAGTCTGCTAACCCTGCCAGTGTTCCAGGGCGCAGCGGTCTCCAGCGAGCGTTTCTCTCAGTCTCTTCCGCCCAGAAATGTAGCGGAGCTGGGAGGCTCGCCACCCCTTCGGGGGTCTCTAGAGCAGCTAGATCGTCCGTCCCCTGCCGGTCCTCTGTTCCAGGGCACCGAGCTAGCCGCTCTAAGTACACCAGAGGCCAGTCTCAAGAGACTGGTTCCCTTAGTAAGTCATCTGGCGGTGTGGGAGCCCTTGCCAAGCGTGTCTTATTGGGTCCTGCCTGAGCAGACTCTGGTTCCTTAGTCTTCCTAGAGTTGACGTGGGTCTGAGGACCGTCGTTTCCAATAGGAGACTTCTAAGGCAGTCCTGATGCTACATCCCAGGACTCATGAGGGCAGGCCCCTCTGGGGAAGAGCGGTTTACACCGTATTACACGGTGCCCGTCTCTCCTCAGTGCCCTCAGGAGATCAGTCTGCTAACCCTGCCAGTGTTCCAGGGCGCAGCGGTTTCCAGCGAGCGCTTCTCTCAGTCTCTTCCGCCCAGAAATGTAGCGGAGCTGGGAGGCTCGCCACCCTTTCGGGGGTCCCTAGAGCAGCTAGATCAGCCGTACCCAGCCGGTCCTCCACTCCAGGGCACCGAGCTAGCCGCTCTAAGTACACCAGAGACCAGTCTCGAGAGACTGGTTCCCTTAGTAGACTATTCGGCAGCATGAAAACTGCTGCCAAATGTGTCTCGATGGGCAGGCTCTGGTAATGGAACAAGAAGTGAGCACTCTCCTGAGGGAGGAGACCATCGAGGTGGTCCCTGCTCTAGACAAGAGTCCGGGTTCTGCAGCCGTACTTCATTGTTCCGGGGAAAGGGGTTGCGTCCGTCTTAGATCTAAGCTAACTGAACCGCTCAGTCACACGACTGAAGTTCAGAAAGCTCTCTTCAAGCACGTGTTTCACACCAGATCCGAGGACTGGTGGTCACGAGCGATCTAAAGATGCATACTCCTTCCCCATCACAGGAAGTTCCTGAAATGTGCTTTGGGGGCAAAGCGTATTAATATCAGGTTCTTCCCTTCGTGGCAGGGGAGTTCTAGAGAGAGTGCGCATGGACAGGGTCCTTCTATTGAAAAACCCTGTTCTGGCCGGGCCGAGTATAGTTCTCTGACCCGATTTCTCTCCTCGACGGCTCTCCATGGGGGATTCCCGTCAGGAGGGATCTCCTCTCACTGGCAGCGGGCATGATCTTTCACCCCCGCTCGGAGTTGTGGAAACTATGGGTGTGGCTCCCGAGGGGGCACAACTCATAGCCTCTGGTTTCTCAACTGAGGTTGCTGAGACCATCCTCCAATCTAGAGCTCCCTCAATAAGGAAACTGTACGCCCTGAAGTTGAAACTATATAGATACAGTATGGAGCAATTCAATTAGTAGCCATGTTGAAAAAAGCAGCATAGTCCGAACCACCATGTCATTGTTGAGTTCTCTGACTACTACCGCTTACTATGAATGAATAAACTTTGAAAATGAACCCCAGCTGTATTTGAACATTTTAATCTATTAACATATTCATTCTGCACTGTGAGTTTTATTGTTGAGGAGCAGTGGATGAACTTACCCATGGTTTCCTTTGCAATGCTGTTTGTCTTGGATTGGAGGTCTACTAATATAAGATAACAAATTGCAAGGGAAATCAGTTTTCAGAAGGGAATTGTTTCTCAAATTTAATCCAGCATGAATTGAAAATGTGTTATTAGTAACTTACCAGTTTTGCTGTGTGTTATGACTTCAGAAGTGGAAATTACACCTAAAGCTTTTGAAAAGATAATTCAATAGAATATTAATAAAGACATACATCATTTCTAAACAAATAGATGTTTTATTTCCATGTTGGAAATAAATCCCCAGCATAATCAAAGTAATCGTGTAAATGTTGCTGCTCATCTGGAACATCTACCTGCAGACATGAGACTTGCTTTTGTTGAATTCTCTGTTTTCTGTTTTCTGTTTTCTGCTTAACTTTAGGAACTAGTACCACTATGAGATACTGATCAAAATGAATTTCAGATATATTTTTGAATGTCTTTTAAATCCAATATATACATTTTACACTTGACTTGACTGTGTAAATAAATGACTAACATTTGAGGACATTCAAGGTGGAGTAAAACAAAGCCTTTTTGATTGACAAACTGAATCACTCACAGGTTTTCATGGCTGTTGTGGTAGTCTGTTCATTGGTGGTTGATGTTGAAACTGCAGAGATAATATATCAGCATTACAGGGAATCAATGTATATTATTTGTAAACTTTAAAGCAAAGTTTGTTTGTTGAAGGTACAGGTCCTCTAAATGTAAAAAAAAAAAGAGAAACAAAAATGCCATATATTACATATTCTGGTGATGTAACTGGTGTCATTCATGATTATTAAGCAGTTTTTGTTAATTATTTTAAAGAGATAATTGGACAGAGGTCACAAAATCATAATCATCTTTACTAACACTGAAGGGTTTCTGAAGTGCACCTGAAGAGAAATAAAACAGCTATAAAAAACATTGTGGTGACAGTTTCTAACAGCAGCGACATTTCTCACCTTGAACCATCACTGTGGTAGGAGGAGAATGAGGCGGTGGTTTATCAGTCCCATGTATTGTGTAGTAACAGTAAATGTTGAGTGATTCAGGTGATTTTACAGATGCCCATCTGAGCACTTCAGCACCAGAGAGATCCAGCTCACATTTCCAACTGGTTTTTATATTCTTCTCTTCTCTGTTTATGTAGAAATTACACTGATACACTCGAACATCTGCTGGCGTCTCACAGATGATATTCACTGAGCTGGACTCTCTTATGACATCTGGAGATACTTTTACACGAGGAAATCCTGCAACAAAACAGATCAATCAGTCATTACATCTCCTTATTGACCATGTTTACATGCATCATTTTCCAACTACGGTCTATGTTTTGGTTAAACCTTTAAGCAAACTCACAAGTGCCTTTGCAACAGCACCCAAATAAACAATGAATAGTACAATAAATGCAATGAGAGATTTGAAAATATTAATATGTTTATTTCTTTTCATTTATGGAAAAAAAATTTTTTTGAGCATTCGAATGCAGATTGTAAATAAGACAGCGTAATGGAGAGTTAACAAAGAAACTTTTGTTGAAAGATATTCAAGTTGTTGAACAGTCAACTGTATCGGATCTGATAGCAGCTGCATCACAAATCATAAGTTATTAACAGTTTCATAATGCTTTGTCTGTAAATGACGGCTTTATATGGATATTGTTTTCAAAACACTACACATATGCATAAGCGAGGGAGCATTGATACTTTTTCCTGACCATAATGTCAAAGCAGCAGTTCACTGACAAGACTGAAAAGAGCTGCCCCAGACCGAATCTGCCGAACACATCCTGAAAAGTGAAGTCAAACATTTTGATTGCCCCCGATGACTGTCTGCAATGTTCCCAAACATGTTCCTGAAGCCCCCACAATACTGCACACTTTTAATGATAGTCTTCTTAATCAAACACACCTTATTCAGGTCATCGTCTCATTAGTAGAGTCTCGAATACCTGCAGTGAGTGTGTCAGACAAAGAAGACATGCAAAAAGTGTTTGGGCTCCAGAAATGTGTTTCAGAACCGGTTATCATTTTAGATTTCTAAAGTCAAAACTAAAAATCTAATTACACTTGAAAATAATTATTTTCCCAAAGATTGTTTCTGTAAATCTAGGTAGTTCTTATCGCACTGATGTATGTTCAAGTTTAGATTTTTCTAATAAGTTTGGTTTTGGGTTGTTATTTAATGCTATAAAACAGGGCGTGATTAAGACTGGGACTTTTTTGTGCGCCAAAAACTTTATTAACATTATAAGTGAACATTTTTAAATGTATAAACAATAAAAAAAATCCAGTGTCTTGACTCCTTTAAAAATGTATATTTTCAATAGCTGCACTTTCCTCAATTTCTCAATCAAGTAACACACAGAATTATTTTCATATGAACATGTGCAGACGCAAATAAATACAATAGTGGATATTTCAAATATTGTGTTTACATGACCAAATCCAATTAATAAAGCCTTATTTCTAGGAACTCAAATGTTAGTTTAATCGGGTTATTGCAATCAGGTTGATGAATTTTAAAACAAATATAATAAGCAGAGAGGTTGTAGGTTCATGTGTGCTGATGTACACGCAGTGATCACACGTGCTGAAATATGTTAGACAATTAAACTTGCTTCACTACAAATGTGTACATACAGTATCTTATCAAAATTAAACAATAGACATCACTTACTGTAAGACTGAACCTCCATCAGGAGCTGAAAAACTATGAAGATGAACAACTCCATTACAGCGAGTGTGAGAAAGGAGACTAAATGAGACTCTCACAATGGATGAATTAGGAAGTGTCTCATCAGACCACAGACTATTTAATGCACTGTGTGGTTATTTCTATGAAGATGAACGTTTATTGTGAGACCACGTGTACAGCTGTCTTCACTTTAACAGGGGACAGATCTGGAGCAAAGGCTCACACTAAAAGAAGGGACGGTAGTTTTGTAAAAGTACAAATATTCAGACCAGCAGTTCTGTGTTGTGAGTTAATGAACAACATTCAGAGTGAGTGTGAACAGTGTGAGTAACATCTGCAACAGAAAAGATCTCAGATTAAATCATATTAGAGTAAAAACTGAACTACTGTCTGTAGCCCTATAATGATAACAGACTTCAGCCATGTCAAGTGCTGTTTAATGTCTTAAGTTAACATTTAACACAGATTTAATATTCCCTTATAAGCAAAGCAAAATATACATACATGTTTCTGACTCTGGTGGAATCGTAGGAGGGAGAACAGAGACTGCTATAAAAACAGCTGATAGAATTGAACGTTTCAGGTAAAGTTTGGACGAATATACTGTAAGTTTAGTAATTTGTTCGTATGATTAATTTTACTTTTACATGTAGATCAGCTATTTAAAGAAATTAAAATAACCTTTGAACTTTTACTTGAACATGGACTTGAACATGGGTAACTTTTAAACTAAAAATAGGAAAGTATACATTGTCTACTTTTTATATACTTCTCAGAAATGGGCTTTATGTACTTCTCAGAAATTTACTTAAAATTACATTAAAGTATACTTGACTTATACTTAGAAAAAGTCAAAAAATATGTGCTCCTAGAATCTGTTTTCATTGTTCTATGGTAGGGGGCGCTAGTACACATCTTCTTTACAGAATTTTGCAAAAACAAACACAAGTGAAGAAGAAACTGAAACAGGGGAGAAAACCCTCTGCCAAAAATTTAACTCAAAATGTTTAAAATATTGCTGTTATTGTGTCATGAAATGCAGTTCTAAGAGTATTTCAGGCGAGAATGTAGTTGTTTAAAACTCAAATCTGTGGTTTATTTATAAATATAGCTTCTATTTGAAAATGTGATTCGCTGAACATTTCAGAAGCGTGAGCTCCACGCGATCACCGGGCGCTCAATGCTCCTGTATCCGCTGAGAGCAGCCTCACCGCCGCTAGTCCTTCTGACATCCACCGCTGGCTCTGATGTCTCTAGGGGATAAACATGAGGTAAATTTCATTTTGGGTAGATCTAACCAGCAATCTTTGGTCTCATGAATCTATTATTTCTTCTTGGTCATATTGTTTTATGTCATAAATTTGACTGAATTGTTTGCCTTTGTCTTTTATTTCCTATTACACAAGTCTCTTATTATACTTCTACTTGTATAATGGCTATTATTGTTCATTAAAACTGACATTTATCAAAAAAGGCAGACTTTTCGAGGTTGGAATTTGCAAAGTCCGAACTTTACGTACTTGGTATTGAGAAACGCCCTGTGAGGCAATGACTTTACAGGCAGCATTTTTGCACGAAGACACCTCATGAAACTGATTTTGGACAAGCTTCTGAGGCAGCGTGACAGTTTAATGATCTACAACTAAATAGAACGAGTTTTTGGTGATAACTAAAATAATATTTAATTACTATAATACAAATTTCTCGTTAGAAATAACCTCAAAAGTGCAAAAAAATCATCAGAAATATACATTTACACACAAACCAATCACCAAAGACAACTTTCAGACGCCATCTTTATTTTTTAGCTCAACAGGCATGCATGGAATGCACAGGATTGTGGGATATCAAAGTCAGATACATCTATGCTGCTTTCAAAAATCGATCAGATGAAGCTATCTGATGAGACAGGAAGTGAAGCTAACTTTGGATTCGGACGTGCCTTGATGCTAGCTGCGTGTTCATGTCCCGTTTTGCACATGGCTAGTGATTCTGTTTTGCTGGCCATGTGCTTGTGTTTTTGTTTTGTGTGAGCACATGGCTTTTGTCATAGTTTCTGTGTGCCATGTGCTCTCATGTAAATCGTCTTGACCCCACCCATCTTGTTTCCTGATTATTGGTTAATTTGCCACACTTGTGTCAGCTCGTTACCCTCCTCATTTGTCTTTTCCATAATATTTGTGTATTATAATTATATTATGATATTATTATTATTATTAGCCTATTATTATATTTTTATATTCGTTTTCCCCTTCATTTCGATCTCTTTACATAATGTTCTGACCAGTTTTGTAAATAAGCCTACTGTAAATGCTGGATATAAAGCCATGCTGACTGGAATTTATAGTCTGTTAGAAATGCAGTTTTAATTCTGCGAATTAATAATTATTAATATTATAGCCTATAGTGTTTCATTGAGGAATGAATCATTCACGTAGTTTCATTTGCAAATGAAAACACAACACGCTCATTTATCATCACGCACTGGCACAAATAGCTCACAATCATAAAGTGTTGGCATAATTGTCAGGCATTTGCAGTATTTGTAAAATATATGGTAGCAAATAATATAATTATACAAAATTTTAATTAGGTAAAGCAATACACAAATTGAACGGGTAAATAAAACATTATATATGAAATAAATATAAAAATATAGCCCTAACAAGTTAATATAACCTAATAATAATAATAATATACAAATATTAAATTAAATGTTTTATGTTAATAACAATGTTTTATCCATGTCTGATAATCCCGGGTTGCTATAGGTTTGTTTATGCATTAAACTCGTGGCCACGAGAAATGGATGTTGTTCCCTCAACATATCATCTCGAGGCCACAACATAATATCACATTCCCACAAGTTAATATGACGTTCCCATTAATTAATATATCGTGGCCACAACAAAACTACAGGTACGTATACAAAAATTAGAATATCATGAATAAGGTCAATATTTTTTCTCACTCATTTCTGAAAGTGAAACCCAGATATAGATTCATTACACATAGTTAAATATTTCAAGCCTTTATTTCTTGATATTTTGATGATTATGGCTTACAGATAATGAAAACCCCAAATTCAGTGTCTCAGAAAATGAGAATATTACATAAGATCCATAAATAAAGGATATTTTAAACCGAAATGTCAGGCTTCTGAAAAGTATGTTAATTTCTACTCAATACTTGGTTGGGCCTCCTTTTGCATGAATTACTGCATCAATGCGGCGTGGCATGGAGGTCATCAGTCTGTGGAACTGCTCAGGTGTAATGAAGCCCAGGTTGCTTTGATAGCGGTCTTTAGGTCATCTGCATTGTCTGGTCTGGTGTCTCTCATCTTCCTCTTGACAATACTCCATAGATTATCTACGGGGTTCAGGTCAGGCGAGTTTGATGGCCAATCAAGCACAGTAAAACCATGGTCATTGTACCAGTTTTTGGTACCTTTGGCAGTGTGGGCAGATGCCAAGTCCTGCTGGAAAATGAAATCAGCATCTCCATAAAGCTTGTCAGCAGAAGGAAGTATGAAGTGCTCAAAAATGTCCTGGTAGATGGCTGCGTTGACTGTGGACTTCAGAAAACACAGTGGACCAAAACCAGCAGATGACATGGCAGCGCAAATCATCACTGACTGTGTAAACATTACACTGAACTTCAATCAACATGGATTCTGTGCCTCTCCACACTTCCTCCAGACTCTGGGACCTTGATTTCCAAATTAAATGCAAAATGTACTTTCATCTGAAAAGAGGACTTTGGACCACTGAGCAACAGTCCAGTTCTTTTTCTCCTTAGCCCAGGTAAGATGCTTCTGATGATGTTTCTGTTTCAGAAGTGGCTTGGTAACCCTTTTCCTGAAGAAGTCTGAGCGTGGTGACTCTTGATGCACTGACTCCAGCTTCATTTCACTCCTTGTGAAGCTCTCCCAAGTGTTTGAATCGGCTTTGCTCGACAGTATTCTCAAGCTTGCGGTCATCCCTGTTGCTTGTGCAACTTTTCCTATTCAATTTCTTCCTTCCAGTCAACTTTGCATTTAATATGCTTTGATACAGCACTTCTTGAACAGCCACCCCTTTCAGTAATGACCCTCTGTGACTTACTCTCTTTGTGGAGTGTGTCAATGATCGTCTTCTGGACCATTGCCAAGTCAGCAGTCTTCCCCATTATTGTGGTTTAAAAGAACAAGAGAGCATATACTTATATAACATAAGTTACTAAGGCATATACCTCTAATATCTCTTGAAGTGTAACTTTATTTTTCTTTGTCTATAAAGGCACAAGTCATTAAAGTAATACAATCTGACATTTTTATCATAAATTTAGATTTTTCACTGCAAATGATGCAAAAAAATCTCCACTCTAAAAAATATCCTGAAAAATACTGTGGACTTCAGGGTATGTCCTTTTACTTTTTCCCCATAAATATGTATTGATGATATATCACAAATTAATTGTTTTCTTTCAAAAACTATGTTAAGGTGGTCATTAAATGAGAAATCAAATTTCCCTTTGTTCATATAACTAAATTATCTCATTTGGATATTGTGGAATCGTCCTGATTCCAAATGCTGTAAAAGATGTGCTTAAATGAGTGTATTTAGGGGAGTGCCACGACGCATGAGTGTAGTGCTGCTTAATATTCTGCTTCAAATATGTAAGTTTTCCTCTTTGTTTAAATCTTCAGACATGTTTATGAAGGCTGCTTTACAGTATGTACAGCGTGCGTCTTCCTCTGAAACAAGGCACAGTGAATATGGGTTACATTTCTCTCGTGAACGTGTATCGAAGACTGACATAGAAGAGAAGAAATTGTTAAATAAAGTCATTATTTTTGTTTTCTTTGTATAAAATTAGTATTCTCGTAGTTTCATAAAATTATGGAGTTTTAGTGCCACAGATGTCACGACTATTTTAACAATGTCCTTACTACCTTTCTGGGCCTTGAACGTGGTAGTTGCGTTGCTGTCTATGGAGGGTCAGAAAGCTCCTGAATTTCATCAAAAATATCTTAATTTGAGTTCTGAAAAGGTCTTATGGGTTTGGAATGACATGAGGGTGAGAAATTAATGGACAGAAATTAAATTTTTGTGTGAACTTACCCTTTAGCTGAGAACATATATTTATACTCTCTTTATGAGAAATCTTAGTAGTAAGATAAAATGTTTTGTGAATACAGCCCCTGGTCACCGTCGCATAAATGATATTGGTTATAAACGCGATTCATCTATAGAGTAATACTCTTTTGGCTTGCCATAGGGATAGCTTTGACGCATCCCTGAGGTTGCCAAGTCTCAGGTTTAATGCTAAATTGGGCTAAGTTGACACTTTTTCCGCAGGTTGTTTTTGAAGTATGTGGGTTAAAATTAGCTCCCTGAAATATATTTTTGAGAGAGGGAAGCCTTCCGGTGACGTTGGGGAAAATCAAGGAAAAATCACGATTAGGCTAGCATTGGGCTAGTTTTGATTAGCAGTTGAGCTTGTTTTGCAGACCTGGCAACCCTGTTTAAATGGCTCGTTTGCGTCTGTTTACAGCCCTCAGAAGGACCCCAACATCCAGATCCTAGCCGATCCTAGACTTCTGGGGGCCCTACGCAGAACTCTGTCGAGCGGGAGGGGCGAGGGGGGGTTCGAGTGGTTATGAATGAAACGCATTTGTCCGTGTTTTACTCCGTCTCGAAACGAGCTCACGGAAAGAGCTCGAGAAACAGTGTCTCTTCCGCGGCTCGCTATACTTTCAACTCGTTTTTTTAGTCTCGAGCTAGAGACTTTACGACATTCACGTTACATGATTTGACAGATTTTTACGTAGAAAGGGCAACAGCACCGCATTACAATAAATTATCATTCATGTTTTCAAAGCCGCTGGACAAATTCTAAAACGAAACTACAATTACATAATGTTTGAGAGCAAGGGGGCCACCTGGTGTTTCGGGGGCCCTACACAGCTTTGGTATTCTGCATATAGAGAGGATCGGCTCTGTTTGTGCTGATCCGCGATCCTCAAGGAAATATGAATGAAGGGTATTCAGCCTGAAGAACCCAGAGGTGCTGTCATCAAGAGTTTGTAAACAATGACTTCATCTGACTAAAATTACTCTGGTTACCAAACAGATCACATTTAAGATAGGCCTATGATTATAATATGGCCAAATCAATTACAAAATCAGACACAAAGGAACGTGCATGCTCGGGTCTACATCAATAAGGTTTGTTGTGTTATAAACCAATGGAGATGGGGGTGGGCGGAGTGACACGTGTCGCCCCGCCCCAATCGTCCCGATTGCACTCCGGGGTACTTGGCTGGAACAGGAATAATCTAGAGTGAGGAGTTGAAGCAGAGGAGGGATGCTGGAAAACCGCTCACATTGGTTGGGTAGAGTAGTTGAACAAACTCATCCAAAACTTTGTTAATAAAACAACAGGAAATGTAATCAGATAATCATATGGAAGCAACTGCATAAAAGACAAAACAAGCAGTTCAGATGGTCAATGATCATAAACTAAAATGATAATGATCATAATAAAAAAGAAGAAAAGACAAAACCAGTAGGACACTTTGATTATTTTATGAAAATGTTCCAGTTCAAATCTCCACTGTGAAATTTATTTTTTGGGATTCATGCAACATAGTTGAATAAACAAGTCTATTCATATAGACTAAATTACATTTAATATCTAATACTTCATTGATGGTACAACTGATGCAACAACTGAAAGGGACAGAAACAGAAAGGAAACAGGTCATGCATGTTTTGAGGAGCACACAGAGGAAGTTAATAGAGATGTTGTTTCCATCTGACAGGACGTGTAGTTCAGTTCTGTGAGAACATCAGCAGAACCTGTAGAGATACAGACTTTATTATCATATGTTTCTATATCATGGAGTTGAGTTTATGAACAACTAAACCTGCACATTGCACTTACTGGTGAAGCTGCACAGACAGATGAATCCTATGAGTCCAGACAGAAATAAACCAATACCAGTGAAAACCAGAACTACTGAAATCCACGAGCCTGTCAAAATAAAATTATCGTTAATAATTTACCAATTTCATTACATTAAATATGTAATTAGATTATTAATTATAATTATTTAAGACATGTTCATATTGCAATAAGAGAATGAACATGAATAATCACACTAAATCAGTAAAAATGATGTGCCTATTTTTTATTATTATCATACAGTGCTGTGAAAATGTGTTTGACCCATCCTCATTTCTTCTGATTAAGTGTTTATCAATTGTTTCAGAACTGAAAACAAAATAACAGCAAAACAATTGCAACCTGAGAAAACATTTAGTGTTGTGAAAGATTGATCTCTAATTATCAGAAGTGTTTGGTTGCAGTTGTTGCTGTTACAATTATTTCTGTTTGCAAGTAAAAAAAAAAAAAAAGAATAATGCTTCAATAAAAATAAAAACTGTATAAGTTGCATTCAATTTGAAGATCTAAAACTACTTCGTATAAAAAATTCACAAAAAGAGAAAAAAAAATAGGATGGGCCAAATACATTTTCAAACCACTGTGTATCATATGATATAAACACGACAGCAGGACATTTCAAGGTTTGTGTCAGATTTAACAAATATTCAGAATAGCAGTTTTGTGTTGAAAGAACAACCTTCAGAGTGAGTGTGAACAGTGAGAGGAACAGATGCAACAGAACATATCTCAGATTAAATCATATTAGAATAAAAACTGAACTACTGCATAATGATTACAGACATCAGGGTTTCTATCTAGATAACATCACTGTTAAGCAATATTAAATGTCTTATGATTATTTTTTATTTAACACAGATTTAATATTCTTACATGTTGCTGTCTCTCTGGTGGAATCAGGCGGAGCAGAGGCTGCTGTGAAAACATCTGATATGGCCAACAGTGAGTCAGAGTGTGATACGACAGAGATGCAATTATACAGACCCAGTATTTAGTAAATCATTAGCCAAAGACAATGGTGGGGTCTACAGTTTAGTTGTTTGTCTGCTAAATGCTTTGAGTGAACAGTTACAGTCATATTTTCAAGAAAGCCATAAAATAAACAGATACACTCGCTAAGTAAGGTTTGTTTGTTTGTTTTTCAAAAAGCCGTTTAACATGAAATCAGCAAAATGCCGCTGTTTGTTTGTCTGTGTTTATTTTAAAAATGATATTCACTCACGAGCGTTTGTGGGAGCTGTTGAGGTGTCACCAGTAGTGATCGTTGTTGAAGCTGCAAAGAGATTTCAACAATGTTACAAGCTGCATTTAGTGTGGCAATAACAGTTTAGCAGCATTATTAATACAGTATAACATGCAATAATAAAATATTAACATTAAAAACATCATCCACCTAGTTGTTTTAGACCAAATACAATTTATATTCAAAAGTTTTTTATATACATTGTCAAATCTGTGATGGTATATGTATGTTGATACGTAAGGTATATGTCACGCATATGTTTTCATGACTGTTTTCAAAACTTTAACAGTAGAGATGAAAAAAACATAGGATTCAACATGTTAAAGTGTCCATTTAGTTTGGAAATAAAACTACAAATAGCAGTAGTATTAATATTAAAACACAACACACAATAATATAATATCAGAAATGCTTTACTATGAGAATCCTCTACAGATAGATTGAGATGTAAAGTTACTCACTTGTTTTTGGGGCTGTTGTCAAAGTTTTGCCAGTCGAGGTCACTGTTGAGACTATCACACAATGGACAAATACAAGGTAAATGGTCATTTGTTGAGTTTTATTGTTTTAAATATATCAGTTATTTCAACATATGCATATAAAAACCTTACTCTGGACTGTTACTGTCACTGGATCAGAATGAGCGGATGGTTTTTGTACTCGTCTCTTCATCACAGTGAAGAAGCAGGTTATTCTCACAGATGAACTCTGACCTCCAGACCAAATACTGATCTGAGATCCAGTGAGTGAAAGCTGACATGATGAGCTCTGTTTTGTGTTACTTTCTCTTCCATTTATGATAAAGACACACATCTCCATCTTCAGATCTTCAGTATTCTCACAGCTCAGCTCAACTGTGTCTGTTTCCAGAATAACAGAAGCAGACGCTGTCAGCCTGGCCCGAGGAAGACCTAATGGAGAAGAATAAAAGGTTCAGAGAGATCTCAGATTAGAAGCAGGTGACTCTTCAGAAAGGTGCAAAAACCTTTACTTTCAGTCCATTTTACTTTCAGTCCATTATAAAATGGGAAATTGGGAAAACAACAGCACAAACATCTAAAGTATATTGATTTGATGAATTCAGTGATGTTTTGTGGTATCAGTTGGTCTGACAAAATACAAACATCAGTATTATAATATCGACACTTTAAATGACATTCAATATCAACTACATATATTTGGTAACACTTCACAATAAGGTGTCATTTGTTAACATTAGTTAATGTATTAACTAACATGAACAAACAATGAACAATGCATTGATAACACTAGTTATTAATCTTTGTTAATGTTAGTTAATGAAAATACAGTTGTTAGCTCACAGTACATTATACGGTGGCCGAGAGAGCTCAACACGCTGCAAATAGAAAAAACACCTGCACATTAAGAAACCATCTTCATCAATTTGACAACGCACGTGCTACGAATGCTCACAACACAAACAAATAAAGAAACGCACTGCAAATACAATTCTTTATTTGGTTGTGTTGTGAGTATATGTAGCACCGGCTGTCGAATTGATGAAGATGATTTCTTGATTTGCAGGTGTTTTTTCTATTTGCATGTGTTTTCTGAAGTTGCAGCACGTTGAGCTCTCTCGGCCACGGTAGTATTAACTAATGTTAACAAACACAACTTGTGATTTTAATAATGCATTAGTAAATGTTGAAATTAACATTAACTAAGATAAAAAAAATGCTGTAGAAGTATTGTTCATTTGTAGTGTATGTTAACTAATGTTGTTAACTAATATTAACTAATAACCTTATTGTAAAGTGTTATCATACATTTTTACTCATTTGCATGAAATGTAATTTAAAAATAGCATTATATTTGCATTTGCCTTTTCCTGATATGTTAAAAAATTATGAGTCACTAAAGCATTTTACCTCTTTGTTTTACACATACAGTAACTATTTTATATTATGATGTAAATAATGCTTGTAATGTATGAACTGCTCTCACCTCTGATGGTGTATGTGTCACTGTGTGGTGATCTGATCTCAGGTTGAGTCTTGAGTGAATAAACACAGATCAGCTGTCTGCTGTTCACTGATCGTGAGAAGAGTTCACTGTGACTTAAATAAAACATACAGTGATTCTCTCCAGACTGTCTCCTCTGAGAGACACGCTGATCCAGAAGAACATCATCATCCTCAATGTAGAGACTACAGATGAAATCAGCTCGGACTGAAAGTGGTATTTCACACCCTATGTTGAACAAGTTATCATCTTCACTAGCAGTGATGATGGGTTTCTGAAGTGAATCTGTTCGAAGAGAAATGATCCAGTTATTAAAAACATTGTAGTTTCCAAAACAGAAGAACAGCTGTATAATATCTCACCTAGAACCGTCACTGTGGCAGGATCAGAATCAGATGATGATATGGATGAGCCTCGCACATTTGTTGTGTAGTAACAGTTAATGTAGATCGATTCAGGTGATTTTACAGATGCCCATCTGAGCACTTCAGCACCAGTGAGATCCAGCTCACATGATGAACTGACTTTTGTTTTCTTATCTTCTCTGTTTATGTAGAAATAACACTGATTCACTAGAACATCTGCTGGTTTCTCACAGCTGATCTTCACTGAACTGGACTCTCTTATGACATCTGGAGATACTTTTACACGAGGAAATTCTGCAACAACACAAAACAGATCAGTTATATTACATCTCCTCACCAACCGAGTTTACAAGCACAGCATTTTATGATGTCTATATTCTGGCTGAGACTTTAGTCATTCAAATTCAAAGAGCATCACAGCTACACAAATATTATTGTATAAATATTTAACATCATTCTTTATTAATCATCATTTTTAATCATCATCACTTTCTATGTTTCAATTTTTTATTTACTGATCAGACATGCAGAAATATTCTAGGCAATGTAACCATCAAAAGATGAGTCCAAATATGAACATAAATTATTTAAGAATATATTAAACGTCATAAATCTCTTACTGTAAGACTGAACCTCCATCAGGAGCTGAAAAACTATGAAGACAAACAACTCCATTACAGCGAGTGTGATGAAAGAGACAGAATGAGATCTACACAACATGAGTGAATTAGGAAGTGGTACATCAGGCCACAGGAAACCAAATGTATATAGTGCATTTTTATGTATATGGAATAGATAATAAGACTAACTTTAAGACACATGCAATGTCATTTGTACCATAGAGCATGCACTAGTGTTAATAACATTTACATTTAGTCATTTAGCAGACGCTTTTATCCAAAGCGACTTACAATTGGGGAATACATAAAGCGATTAATCTTGAAGAGAGACAGACGGAGGAAGTGCCCCTAACACCAAGTCTTAGTCATTGTTCAAATAAATACAAGCTAGCAAGGGAAAGAGAGAAAGATAAAGAGAAAGATTATGTTTTTTTTTAGTTTAGGATGAAGTCAAGTAGTGTTGAAAGAGATACGTTTTCAGTTGTTGCTTGAAGGTTGACAGGGATCCAGCAGTCCGGATGGGGGGGGGGATCATTCCACTGGCCAGGAACGGTGAACGAGAATGTTCTGGAGAGTGATTTTGAGTCTCTCTGTGATGGTACCACGAGGCGTCGCTCACTAGCAGATCTCAGACTTCTGAAGGGGATGTTCGTAGATAATCCAGACATTTTGTATTATTTACTCTATTATTTTTCACTGATTATGGTGTTTAAATCCATTTTAAAGGTCACAATTTAGATATAAATGTAATTCTCTATCCTGAATTTAGCTCTCTGATTTGACCGCTCCATTAGAAGGGATGTGTCTGCTGTGAAACATCAATGTAAACAGCCACTGCTATGATTGGCTAACATCTTTGCATGTGAAATAATCTCTCTCAAAAACTTTTACCGTGTTTTTACTGTAACAGGATTAACTAATTCTAAAAAGTGTTGATTAAATAAGGAATAATTGATGACGGGTCATTGAATTATTACAAAAATAATGCACACCCAAGATAGTAATGGAGGTTGCAGCACTGCACTGGAGCCGAATATAGTCATGTCTACTGAGCAGTGGGCACACAATGCAGTGAGCGATTTCTGTAAGCTCACAAATAGTTCCATCATACTAACACAGTGAAAACAATGTAAATAAGAGACTCGTTGAGCAAACTGTTGATTATTATAACAGATTTTCAAGGCGAAAATGCAGAAATCGAATCACCAAAAGACTTGTTTATCTCACAATAATGGTTTTAATGATGCTAACAGAAACAGTGTGAACTTCATTTAATCACTGGCTTGATTCACTATTGATTAAAAAGCAGTAAACCACTTTTTTGATAGCTTTTCTCAATCATCTAAATCAAGTAACAACTAAACGTTCTTTCATATGAACATGAGCAGATAAATATTACAGTGGATCTTACAAATAAGGTGCGCAACTAAGTCTATTTCTAGGACCTCAAATTGGCTTCATACAGCACCCCCCCCACCACCACCACTATTTTCACAAGACGTACATTTTCAAAACTCATAGTACAAAAATACACACTGATCACACGCACAAGATTGTTGTAATATGTCATGAGAACATTTGGTTTAATCACAAACTCAACAGTATCATCTTTCGGTTTAGTACTTTTACCAGTCAGATCATTTAATAGCAAACAATGCAAGATACATGTTTCAAATCACCCTTGTTGCTGAAATAATTGCCGCATTAGATGCCACATCAGAAAATACATTTAAATTACCTAACTTACGTAACTAAAAGGAAATCTAGTATCTCTTCAGAGTGTCCCCAAAAAATTCCCCACACGGTTAAAAATGACAGGTTTTACCATCATTGTGGGGTCCACAAAAGGGTTTACCAGGACCGACCACCCCCCCCCCCACACACTCACACACATGACACGCACACAGACACACAAACACACACAACACTCACGCACACACACATGACACGCACACAGACACACACACACACACACACACACACACACACACACACACACACACACACACACACACACACACACACACATGACACGCACACAGACACACACACAACACGCATGCACGCACACAATACACAACACGCACGCACACACACACACACACACACACACGCACACGCACACACACACACACAACACAACACACATACACACACACACACACCCATGCACACATACACACACACAACACACACACACTCTTTGAACATAGTGGTTATCTTATAAGATCAACAGCTTAGAATGTGAAAATAATTTGGAAACTGGAAACAAGTTCTATAGAAACTATATGTACAGAATCGGTGTCTGTAGAAATCTGTAGATGTACCAAATGATTAATTGATTAACCATTAAGATTAGTTGGATTAAATAATAAACAAATGTATTCAAGTGAACAAGAAGATAGTAAAAGAGCTTTATGAAAGGTGTTTACTGTGAATGAAACATTTATATATGAAACATGTTTTGTGTAGTGAACACATTTTGTGTAGTGTGTGTTCTTGTGTTTTCATTTTGTACACATCTAAAAATTAAGGTTCCGAAAGAGGGTTTTAGAAGAACATTTTAGTGAACAGTTCTTAAAAGAGCCATTTTTTCTTTGTTTAAACAACATTTAAATAATTGAAAAAACCTTTTCTACTATAAAGAACCTTCTGTGCAATGAACAGGTTCCATTAAAGGTTCTTCTGACAACCACTGATACCGTTAAATAACCGATCGCCAAATCATAGATATCTGGAGTAATACAGAATAGTAAGGAGGGGAAAAAATTAGTTCAAAAGATTTTCGATTTGTTCAGAAAGTTCAGCCTTTATTGAATGCTCAATTCACTTTTATTACCAGGTGCTATTGGACTAGTGGATCTTGCCACAGGTTTCCACACCAAACACTAAATGATGAAAATAAACACCTACTTGTCTGTAGGTAATGATACTTTATTTACAGTGGCTGTATATAATGAACACAGACATGAGATTCAGCAGTGCATCTTCACCAAACTGTAGGCTTGATCTCCTGCATCTGAGTGAACTGGTTTGTCAGGAATCGTACAGTACAGATGATAAACATTCTTAAGAAAACCGAAGGAAAAAAGACAGAAGAGGCACACAGGATGAGTGTCATGTGTGTTTGGTCATGTGTGTTTGGTGCGTGACAGTGTTCAAACATACCTCATTTTCCTCCAGATGTCCCTGTTTCTGTTGTTTATGGACCAAAACATCTGTAATGCAATGCAGAATCACTTTAAAAAATGCGTTGACCATCACAATTTCTCAAATCTGCAGACTGGCTCTGACTTTTGACAGCTAGCTTGGACATCTCCAAACTGTAAACCGGTGGGCAAAAGTCATGTAGTGTATTCCAGCCTTTAAAATAGTTTTAAAATAATGACTTGTCAGAAGCAGGGCCGTAGCCTTTCATCAGTACTGGGGCAAAGGCCATCAAAACAGTGTGCCCATATTTTGATAGTGCTTTTTAATCCTGCATTGGATATAAATGGATATAAATCATCTTTTCCATATAGGCAGAGGGTGAGGCAGATTTTAGTGTAATCTGTTAACTATGCACATTATAAGCCCGTTTATTTTCAAATATTTTTAAAATGACTGTTGTTTATGATGAGAGAATTTGTGAGAGAGCAGAATTCAGTCAGCGGGTGCACTGAACAAAACTCTATCATTCACAACACTGTAAAAACTTGTACAAAAACAATATGATGCAACATTAGCAGATCTAAATTTAATTCTGCAATCAACACCTTTCAATTCATTTTCATTTTATTCACAACATCCGTAATAGATATCATTTAATGTGTAGGGACATGTTGTCCCAAGCCCCTGTTAATTTCTGACCCGTGACCAGGGGAAGGCTAAGCTTTCCCAGCCTTACACAAGCTCCGCCTATGATCTTTATCTTTGGCACAGAGTTGTTCATAAGCTGCACGCACAATAAAGAGCTTCATTGACAAATGATAAAAAACATTTACGGGTTTCTCCTGGTCGGAAGCTTATTGGTGGTGACGTTGAAGTCATGTGACCATTGTGGAACAAAACGTGTAAGAATTCAACTTTTGTTGGTCATAGAGCTTATTTTCTGCAATAATCTAAGATAAATTTGTATTGGGTTTATGTAGAGGGAATCAGGGAGATGCTGACGTCTGGACTGGCCTGCGAAAATATGTCATTGCAGCAAACTACACGACAAAGGGAAAAGACTTTTATGAGAAGTTTATGGTAAAGGATTTTCATTTTGGTGTGAACTGTTCCTTTAAGAGTAAATGTGGCTAACAATACTGATCTGCTGATGACTTGAAAGAGGAAATGGGTGCAGTTTCTGAGAAGCTGTGCTCACTGAACAGTGTTTCAGACGGTGATGTCGGTTAGATGCTATGTTTTAAATTTATCTGAGATCATTTCCTGAGAATGATGTTCTCTTACCTGCAGATATGGGCTGAGATGTGGCTGGTACAGAAGTGATCAGAGAATACATCTCTGCAGATCCAGAACAACTCTAAATAACATAACCAGTAATTGAGGGAAAGTCCCTTAGAACAATTCATATGAATTATTTTTAAAAACTAAATATATTTATATTCAATATTATGGTGATACTCACCATACCAATTCCTTGACTGGGCACATCAGGTTTTATTGACCTCGTTTTATTGCTAAGAATGAAATATCAATCTATATGGCATCTTTTTATACATACATATATCAGATAAGCAGCTAAACATTTACACATACAGCTCCTGGACTACAAAATAGACTACATAGATTACTGAATTGAATGAACTTACCGTTTTTTTTTTTACCTAGAAAACAATAAGCTTCAGTTATATATATTCAGTTTTTAATCATGTACATCCCTTTATTCGACTATCTGTTGTTTTATAAATAAATTGATATTGACATTGAAATACTTACTTGCATATCGGCACAAACAGATGAGTCCCACGAGTCCAGACAAAACTACAGCAACACCAGTGAAAACCAGCACAATAACCCATATATCTGTGTCAAAACAAAACCAACACTTTAATCCATGTTTATGTGTTTAATTATGTTTAATGTGGTTACTGTAGATACATTAGTCAACCTGAAATTTTAAGTGATAAAAGAAGTGATACATGTAGTATTATTTATTGATTGATTGTATGGAAATAAGTAAATGCTATACAGAGTTCTGGAAAAGAATGCAATGGTCAAATCAATTTGATTGAAATCAATAGATTTAAAATAATACCTTTGTAATGTAGTGTTGGTGGACCTTCAGTAAGAGCCACTGAAACACTAGACAATTCTGCATCAGAAAAGACTTCAAATGAAATGCATGATGATGGTTTTATACAATAGTGTTTGAGTGTTTGATGAAGTGCATACAAAGAAACATTTTCCGTATATATGGCATTGTACTTATTTTTAAAAATGATGCAGTAAGTTACCTGTTCTGCGGGACACGGGGGTTTCAAATGTAGAAATGACAGTGTCTATTTGTGATGTTTTTTGAGTGGTTGTTGCTGTTGAAACTGCAGTGAGAACATCTTAAGTTGTATTTAGTAAAGACTTGCATATGTATATCTTTACATTGTACTGAACTCAGCATTGTAGCATTAACCATAAAAAACAGATAACTGGACAGTTGTATATTGTATGATACTGCAGAAGCATTCATATGCATGATGAATGTATGTGTAAGTCTGTAAAAATGAAATGCATAATTCAAAAAGTAACCACATTGGAAAAAACAGCATAATTATGAACCACGTCATTATTGAATTCTATGCTAATGTTTCCCATGCTTTTGTATAAACTGGATCCCAGCTATATTTTTGAATATGACTTTAGAATCCAACATATTAATTTTACACAAACACTTTGAAAAGTGTAGGAGGCATGAAGTGGACTAGAAAAAATTCAAGGTCCCGAGACATTTTTAAGAGTTGAACTTTAACTTGAACTTCACATTTTTAGAAAGACGTGTTGTGCTCCAGATGTTGCAGAAGACATGACACACAAGCTCAATGGTTGAGCTCAACACATCTGTCTAGTGCAGGGATACTCTAATCCTAATCAAACACACCTGAGCATGTTAATCAATGTCTTCAGGATCATTAGAAAATCACAAGAAGGTGAGTTTGATCAGAGTTGGAGCTAAACTCTACAGGAAAGTGGATCTCGCGAGCCAGATTTGAGTATCACGGGTCTAGTGCGTTTACATAGAAAATGAGTAATGGGATAGATAAAGCAATCTGTGCCATAACCATGTTGAAAAAGCAGCATAATCATGGACCATGTCATTATTAAATGTTCTACTACTTAGTGCTTACCATGTACAAATACACTTTGAAAATGAACCCCAGCGGTATTTTGAATATGACTGTATCCAACATATCAATTTTACACAGGGACAGAATTTTATCATTGATAACTTACACATCGTTTCCTTTTCTGTGTTGGTTGGTAGATTTGTATTGGAATGAAGGTCTATTAATATAAAAATAACACATCACAAGGAAAATAAATGTTCAGAAGGTAATCTTTTCTCAATGAATCTATAATAATCAGAAGATGTGTTTTCAGTAACTTACACGTTTTACTGTATGTTGTGGTTTCAGAAGTGGACATTATAGTTAAAGCTGTTGAAAAAAACATTGTGAATTTTGCACTGACATATAAGTAAATGTTCAACAAATAATAATGAACCTGACAGAATGATTGTCATTTTGAAGACATTAAAAACAGAGTGAGAATAACTGATTGACAAACTCCTTTACTCACAGGTTTTCATGGCTGTTGTAGTAGTTTGTTCAGTGGTGGTAGATGTTGAAACTGCAGAGACAATTGATCATAATTACAGGGTATCAATTCACATTCTTTTTTATATACATGTATTATATTAAATTATCATGGTCAATTTACATTATTTTCAATCTTTTTCAAGCAAAGTTTGTTTGCTGAAGGTAAAGGTCCTTCAAATAAAAAAGCTCAGGTCACATACTTGTGATGTAACTTGACATCACCGCTACATGAATATGAAAATAAAAACCTTACTCTGAACTGTTACTGTCACTGGATCAGAATGAGCGGATGGTTTTTGAACGTGTCTCTGAAGAAGATCTAATGGGAAAAAATGGATGATTTATATGTTGGTGGATATTCTCATGTAAACTAACTATCAATTACTGAGCAGTGGTTATTTATTTGCATCCTGTTCCTTTTATTGCCGCTGTGTAAAAATCATCATCAAGTCATAATTAGTCAGGCGCATGATGAACTCATATTGAGCATATTGCTAAAGAATACTTTAATTAAAATATTTCAACACATATATTTCTGTAGTCACAGAGTTCAAAAGGTGCTGCAAAACATTATGTTAAGAGTATACAAAGAAATGTTTTAAATATTTAATAAAAAACACTTTTTGTTCAATTTCTCCTCAATAATTGCAGAAAATAGTTTCTATAGATTTGTCAGACATAGTCTGGCTCTCTGACATCTCAACTATGATCGCATGATATCATCAAACAGCTCTTCCTTCCTGTCTAAATGTATCAGACTGTTCACTTGTCAAAAGTCACTGTGGTTAGTGTTTGTCTGAAATGGACCCACAAGTTGTTCTGTGTAAGAAGCAAGACTTCATCTGACACACTGATCTATATAATGACAGGATTGCTCTAACTGATCAATAGTCCTCCAAAGAGAAGAGAAATGGTCCAGTTATTAAAAACATTGCCGTTTCTAATACAGAAGAACAGCTGTATAATATCTCACCTAGAACTGTCACTGTGGCAGGATCAGAATCAGATGATGATATGGATGAGCCTCGCACATTTGTTGTGTAGTAACAGTAAATGTTGAGTGATTCAGGTGATTTTACAGATGCCCATCTGAGCACTTCAGCACCAGTGAGATCCAGCTCACATGATGAACTGACTTTTATATTCTTCTCTTCACTGTTTATGTAGAAATAACACTGATTCACTAGAACATCTGCTGGTTTCTCACAGCTGATCTTCACTGAGCTGGACTCTCTTATGACATCTGGAGATACTTTTACACGAGGAAATTCTGCAACAACATAAAACAGATCAGCTATATTACATCTCCTTATTGACCATGATTACATGCATCATTTTCCAACTACGGCCCATGTTTTGGTTAAAGCTGTAAGCAACAGCACCCAAATAAACAATGAGTAAAATGTTGGACATGAGAGATTTGAACATTTTAATTTGTTAATTTATTTTCATTTATGGAAATAATAATTTTTTCATTAATTCATTACTTTAAAGGCGTCATGACATGAGAAATCAAATTTGCCTTGATCCTTTTACATATAGTCTTTGTAAAACATCATATTTCATTGCTTGCATGTCCTACATATTATAAAATGGGTAGCAGACAAAAAAGACACGGAAAATGTGCAGTGACACTGAATCATACACAAGACACAATAATCATAGACCGGGATCGTGACACATGTAAATGAATGGTACGGTTTTAGACCAGTCGAGTTCTTCCACACTGACTGAATCATCATTTATCTTTGACCCTTGTCTTATACACAGAGACACTGCCAGGCCAGAATAGAAAAGAGTTCTGTCCAAACTGTTGCTATAAAATTAGAAGCACACAATTCCCTAGAACATCATTAAATGCTTAAACGTCAAGATTTGTACTCATGGAAATTACTAAAGTAGTCCAACCTTTCATTAGAAGGGGGTGACCCAATACTTTTGGCAAAATAGTGTATGTTGGACATACAGTATTTAATCAAAATTAAACAATAGACATCACTTACTGTAAGACTGAACCTCCATCAGGAGCTGAAAAACCATGAAGATGAACAACTCCATTACAGTGAGTGTGAGAAAAGAGATCGAATGAGACTCTCACAATGGGTGAATTAGGAAGTGTCTCATCAGACCACAGACTATTTAATGCACTGCGTGGTTATTTCTATGAAGATGAATGTTTATTGTGAGACCACGTGTACAGCTGTCTTCACTTTAACAAGTGACAGATCTGGAGCAAAGGCTCACACTAAAAGAAGGGACGGTAGTTTTGTAAAAGTAACATAAATGTGCCAAAACGCCTGTACAATTAATACACTTGAAAAAGACTAGATCATAATATCAATATTTAAAACAGTGGAAAACATTATTGACTTTAAATTCACTTTATTAGGTACATGTTTGCTCAATAATGCATACAATTTGGAGATAAAAGTCAAGTGGTTCAGTTGCTCATTGACCAGACAACTTAAACAAGTAAAGCACTTTGCTAATTTTGTAAAATTGTTTATAATATTCTGCAACTTTGTGTACATGTACAGTATCTCACAGAAGTGAGTATACCCCTCACATTTTTGTAAATATTTTATTTACATTTAACACTGAAGAAATGACACTTGTCGTGGAAATTCTTATTGATCAAAGTAATAAAATAATATACTGAGGATGAAAAACCAAACAGAGTTTTGTGTTTGTCTTGCTTTAATTCTCTGCAGAGAATGATCAGGTTTATGCACAGCTTGGGTCTATGAGCAAAGAGATAACAGGCAGGCTCACAGTTTAAAAGTTTAGACATTGTACGTCTGTTTTTAAATGATAACAAGTCTTACGGCAAGAAAATCAAAGAGATATTGATTTGCTTTCATTCCTGTTAAATATTTGTATTGTACGTGCGTTTTAACTGATGTAGAACACTAGAAGTCTTAAACTCACCAAAAATCAAAGATCAATTAAAGGATATGTGAATTAAGTGTGAATAAAATAAAATAAAACCTTTCCTGTGGTTTAGAGGCGATTGTTTAGAAAAACTTGTGTAACCAAATTTTTAAGTGAAAAAAGTCTGGGGGGGGTTATAGCTATAGCACTGCAGAAGTCTTAAACTTGACAAATTAAAGACTATATAAAGGAATTATACTACTTAAATAAAACAAAACAAAACAAAAAACATTTTCCTGCGGCTTGGAATATGTTTTCTTAAAAGTAAACTATGCAAAACTATTTTAAAGTTACCTGCTTACCATGGCAGCACATATACTAAAATTGGATCAATACAGAGAAGATTAGCATGGCCCCTGCGCAAAAGATGCAGAACGATGGCCGGTTAGATGGGGTGGGGGTGTACAAACAGGTGTCCAGTTATGGGTGGGAGGGCGGGTTGGAATTTTTTATGACCCTCATCAATCACATTTTTTGGAAACAATGTGCTCTATTATTGATCACTTATATTGAATAATATGCATAAAAGTTTTATTGGAGTGAACGAATGTCTGGCATTCCACCACAATCTTTCTGATCCAAGCACTCCTTGCTCCTCTACGGTGATAGGAAGAACTTGTTTCCTTGTTGTCATTCGTTGGCCTGCACTGACCCTGACTTTAGTCAGTCAGACGTCCCCTTGGCTACTGATCTGTTGCCCTCTGGTGGTGCTGGAACCTTCCCGCAGTGACCCAGTAGTGTAGTCGGGTTTGGCACTGTGCTTCTTTTTATCGTAATGTTTAGCATGTCCAATAAAATTACATTGTTCCTGACAGAGTTGGGTACTTGGACTCGGACTGCAATTGTGGATGAACTTGGACATTTTGGATGCATAAATATTTCAGAGTACAGTTGAATCCATGTCATGTGTAATAAAAACAAAACCAAAAAGTAGCAAAACAAAAAGGCATTAAACTATTTAAAAAATCCAGTGTCTTGACTACTTTAAAAATGTATATTTTCAATAGCTGCACTTTCCTCAATTTCTCAATCAAGTAACACACAGAATCGCTTTCATATGAACATGTGCAGACGCAAATACTATAGTGGATATTATAAATATTGTGTTTACATGACCAAATCAGGTTGATGAATGGTTGATGAATTTTAAAACAAATATAATAAGCAGAGAGGTTGTAGGTTCATGTGTGCTGATGTACACGCAGTGATCACACATGCTGAAATATGTTCGACAATTAAAGTTGCTTCACTACAAATGTGTACATACAGTATCTTATCAAAATTAAACAATAGACATCACTTACTGTAAGACTGAACCTCCATCTGGAGCTGAAAAACTATGAAGATG